>CAXHJY010000565.1:110000-122500 GCA_964016885.1 Eledone cirrhosa | reverse complement strand
ATACCTGAAATTATTTCAGATGTGGCACAAAGAATAAAAAACGCCAAACAATTCATAACTCAAGGGGAAAATGGAACCTTATCGGTAAAAATGCCCCAAGAACTCACCAAAGATATTGAAAGTCGGACAGTCGTTTTCCGCACCATCAACAGCATCTCAAAAAAACCTCAACAACCAACACAAGCAGAAATTAAAGCAGTACTTAGAGAAGTACTTAATGAAGCCACTTTCATAAGAAGAGACAGGCTGTATGGAAGCCTAGCCATTATTATGAAGAACGAATCAGCGGCAAAAAAATATGCTTTGTCGCCGGTTCGTTCGACAAATTTTACCTTTTATCCATCTTATATGGGTAAAAGAACTCAGCGCATATGGCTGGATGCGATGATGCCAGATATGGACTACTGCTGGCTCATAGCTGGCTTCATCGATCCAGCGAATGACAACGTGATTTCCATTGGGAAAACCACAGGCAATGCGTTCAGTGGAACATGTATAGAACTTGTAGTGCAAATGAAGCCTGAACGCATTGCCCAAATACCCGACAGAATCCTATTAGAGGGCCACGGGTATATAAACATTAGCGTGGAGGGGAGAAGGCCGTCCTGTCATATCTGTGCAGGCAGAGGGCACCTGAAGGCGGCTTGTCCCCAACTCAACAAGAAGAAAACTCTGCTACCAACACCAGCTCCACCACCACCACAACAGATAAACAAACAACAAAACTCAGTCCCACCCAACCCGTCCCTCAGTAAAACTACACCACCAGCACAACACAAACAGACACAACACATTACCCCAAAACAAAACACAGTCCCACCCAACCCCTCACTCAATAAAACAACACAACCACCGCAGCCACAACACACAACACAGTCTAACATAGTGACATCCATCTCCCCCACAAAGAAAACCAACACGGAAACATTACCAGCAAACATACCTCTTCCCCCCAACACTGAAGATAACTCAACGAATTCGGAGGAAGAAACAGAGTCCTTCAGACAGATTAAAAGGAAAAAAAAAAGAAAACATGTGCAAAACACACAAGGCCATGTCAACACAATCCAACAAAACACAAAACACCCCTCCAGCAACAAACAACCAAACCTGCCCCTCCCCTCTTCGAAACACTCACACCATCCGAAAAAAAGACATTACACTATACTTACATCAACAGAAACAATAATAAATTAAATGAACTCATAAACAATAACCCTTCGGTATAAACCGAAGGGGTAAACTTTGTTTCTTCAGAAAACTACCCACATTTAAAATTAATAAAGATCCCAATGAACCTCTACCAAAAACTAAAAAAGGATTTTAAGGAGGACGTAGGACCACCCTCTGTCAAACCCATAAACCTCGTCCTACTAAAAAGCTTCCCCCTCCCCTTCCCCTCCCCAACACAACTCCAAACACCCCAACCCCACCACACACTGACGACCCCACACCGCCACAAGACACCCCTTCACCCAACACCCCCGACCCCATGGAAGTCGTGCGACCCGAACCCCGGGAAGCAGAAAGGTAGGTCTCTACACTCTCCTTTGGCTTTGCCGCCCACATGGATGTGTTAAGAGTAGGATGTTTAAATGCACGTCGCCTGGGCTCAACTTGGAAGCAAGCAAAGCTTCTAAATGACCTCAGGTCACGTGGTATAAATGTAATGGTTATCTGTGAAACTCGGATCAGCGTCGTGCGGCAGCTGGCCCCTACATTCGATGACTTTGAGGTGCATGCATCTCTCTGTCAACCTGGAGGTGGGGGTGGGGTTGTCGTACTGCTGGAAAAACACCTGGGTCTCGCCGTACAGGTTGTTCACTCGGACCCGGAAGGTCGTTTGTTGGTGCTAGACGTTGGCAGTAGTGGAGGTGCGGCCTTGAGACTGGTCGCCGTCTACTCCCCTTTCGGAGCTGAACGACCCGACTTCTTCCAGCGTCTGGAGATTTTCTGGGAACGTCGCGTTCCATGCTTCTAGCGGGGGTTTGGAATGACATCCTAGATGCACGTTGGGACTATGCAGGAGCATGTCCTAATAGAGGGGGGTGTAACAGCCTCAAGGGGTTACTCGACCGTTTTAACTCGGTCGATAGATATCGACTAGATTTTCCAACTGTGCCAACCTGGACTTGGACGAACCACAGTGGTCAATCTAGATCGTACTTAGATAGATTCTTAGTTAGAAATAAGGATAGGGACATATTAAGCTGTCCAGAAATGCTCACGGTTGGCTATACAGATCACAAATTAGTGAACTGCGTAGTCAATCTCGAGAAAACACATAGACAGGGTCCCGGTTACTGGAAACTTAATTTGTCTTTACCGGCAAAAGAGGCTTACAGAGACCGGATTAGCAGATTAGTTAAGGAGAGGTTGATGGGTGCAATCGTCAACAACCGATGGTGGGCATCTCTCAAAAGAGAGATTAGAACAGAATCAATAAGTTATAGCAAGATGTTAGCTGCTGATAGGAATAGGAACGAGAAAGAATTAACAGGTAAATTAGAAGAGGCAATCAAGAGCGAAGATGTGGCCAGAGTGCTGGCATCGAGGACAGCCTTGAGCCAGTTTTTCGATGCAAAGCACGAAGGCTGCGTCATTCGAAGTAAAATACGTCCTCTAGGTAATGAGAGGGCCAAAGCCGTTGGCTGGGCCCGCGTGACAGAAGCTAAGAGTGGAAATCGATCCACCATCCGGTCTTTGCAAGACGAGGATGGACGAGTGATCCGGGAGCCTAAGCAAATGTGCGAGGCCTTTCAAAGGCACTTTGCCCGATTGTTCGGAGGAGGCGAGGGTCCGGGCGGGGACGTGGATTTCGGTCCATACATCGACGGCCTGCCGCGTCTCTCGAGCGAAGAGGCAGAGTCCTGCGAGGGACCAATCTCGGCTGATGAGATCGGGGATGCGCTGAGCCAATGCAGCAGACGCAAATCTCCAGGTCTCGATGGTATACCTTACGAACTTTATTTAGCAATGCCGGTCTTCTTCTCCGAACTCCTCGAAGCAGTCTACTGCAATTGGCAGCAGAACGGGAGAATTCCTTGTTCTGTAGCCAAGGGCGTAGTCTCGCTGGTGAGGAAGGACGAGAACAAGGGGGATAGTATAAATAATTTTCGGCCCATAACCATGCTAAACACAGAGTTAAAGATTTTGGCCAAGGTGTTAGCAAAGAGGTTGGCGCTTGTCGTGGGTGGCCTGGTGGGAGATGCGCAGACATGTGCTATCCCATCCAGGTCCATTCACGACAACCTCCACCTCATGCGATACTTCATAGAGAGGGTTGGCAACAAACCCGGCTTCCGTGGGGCCCTGATCAACTTGGATCAGTCTAAGGCGTTCGATAGGGTCGACCATGGTTACCTGGATGCGGTGCTATCGGCGGCTGGGTTCGGTCCTGTTTTCAGAGGCTGGATCACTGCCTTACATAGCAACCACATCTGTTCTAGGATCAAGGTGAACGGCTACCTTTCGAAGCCGTTCGAAATCACACGATCCATTCGACAGGGGTGCCCTCTCTCCTCCCTTCTGTACGTATTGACTCTTGAGCCTTTACTGAGGAAGCTGGAGTTGTTGCAGGGTATCCCCCTGGAACCAGGATTGAGCAAAGCGGTGTCGGCCTACGCCGATGACGTAACAGTAATGGTATCGACCGACTCGGAGATCGAGGCTATCGGCACCTTACTGGAGGAATACGAAAGGTTGTCAGGAGCGAAACTGAACCGGGAAAAATCCATCGGGCTGCAACTCGGAACGTGGAGAGGCAGACGATGCCTCCCGACGGTGTCGTCGGACACTGGACGGAGGGCCCGGTGAAGTTGCTTGGGGTCTGGTTTGGATCGGACTTCCAGGTGGAAAAGAACTGGGGCGAGGTTACGAACAAGGTGTTTGCACTAACCCAGAAATGGGCCAAGTGTAAGCTGTCCCTAAAAGGGCGGGCGGAGGTGGCGAACATTTACATAGCGTCCGTCACTTACTACCGCCTGACTGTCGTGCCTTGCCCTAAGGAAACACTCACCACCATGGAACGCATGCTCTTTCAATTTCTTTGGAAGAAGCGCCCTCCTATGGTGAGAAGATCCATCTGCTGCCAACAACCTTCGAAAGGAGGGCTGGGGATGCCGGGTTGATGATGCGTAGGCACGCATTAAGGCTACGGCACCTACAGGTATTCCTCACTGGTCAACCGGTGTGGGCTCCGTTCGTGAAACGAGCCTTTCCGAGACTCGTCTCGCTCACCGAGCTGCAGTCCTGGGTCAAGCAAAGATCCGGAAAACTGGGCGACTGGCACACTGAGTGTGCCCAGGCGCTCACGGCTCTCTGGCAAGCGGACCCGGCCATCGGTGGAGAATCCACCTCGTCATTCTATAGAGGGCTAGTGGCTAGCAGGGCGATGACACCCTTGGAGAGTCGCTGGACATGGAGGAGGACGAACTGGCCAGCCTGTTCGGTAGGACTTTCGGCCCGGGACCAATGGACAACTTCCAGAAGTCACTGGCCTGGCAGTGCAACCGGGGGGCTCTACCCGTTCGAGAAAAGCTCTACAGACACGGGCGCCCGGAGAGGGATCCCTCGAAAAAGATTTGCCCTAGATGCGTGCGTCACGAAGAAACCGTTGCGCACGCATTGGTGCACTGTCCGGGCGTGGCTGATCTGTGGGGCTACGCCGAACGACTGCTGTCGCGGGTAGCGCCGATTCGATTGACCGCCGAGTCCGTGATGACAATCAAACCGCCTCCCCTCTTCACAAAGGAAGCAAAGGCGTTTTTCTGTGCGTAATAGCCATGTTGAAAGAGGTTGTTTGGTGGACACGATTGAAAGGTCTGAGGTCAGGCAACTTCCTCTCTGGTCATAGTCTGGTATACTTCTTCCGATATCACTTCGGAAGAAGGATAATAATGGAGAGAGAGAGATGCTTGGCCACAGGCAGTTTTATGAAAGGTGGGTGATAGTAGCGAGAATGGCTCGTATAAATGGGCCTCCTCTGTATACCATCCTGTAGGTAAAGAAGTGAAGGAGAGGGGAGCACCTTCTCCATGTGCTCCCTGGGCAAAGGATTGCACACTTTTTCGGGGGTGTGTGCAACCACCATCACGTCCCCTCCCTTTTGAGGTTGTTTTTGATTATTTTCATTTTATACCCTTTTTACTCGGTTTTATGTAAACTCCCCCCCCCTTGTATTTGTCCCTTTTATACCTTTATGGTAAATAAAGAAATATATCTATCTATCTATCTATCTATCTATCTATCTATCTATCTATCTATCTATCTATCTATCTATCTATCTATCTATCTATCTATCTATAATCTAGCTGTCGTCTGTTCTACAGTGTGGATGTCATTCACTTCGCACAGAAGTTTTGTTCAAATTTATTGAGGAAATTTTGTGAGTTCAAACTTAATTTTGATACAATTGTGTAGCTTGACCCTCCGTCTGAACTGTCAGGCGGTGGGTCAGCTCATCTTTACCCCTCCTAGAGGTGAAATAACCTGTTTTAAAAAACATTTTGTGTAAAAAATTTCAATCGTCTAACAGAAATGTTAAACGCAGCGAACGAAAATAGTGGTGGGGGGACAGCGGTAAGAGTTGTAAGCTCGCACGCTTTAGTCCTCCCTTCCTTCCCAACTAACGTCATAGAGAAGGAAGGAAAAATGAAAATAAAAACGGACGAATCTGCGGAGGAAAAATTAAATGACGAAAACAACGGAAAAAAAAAATTTGAAAAATTGCATGACAATACTAATAACACAAACAAAGACACAACAAACAAAAAAATAACAGTTGAAAATAACATCATATCAGAAAACAAAGCAGACGACAAGATTTCATTTGCACAGAAAACAAAGAAATCTTTGACTTATATAGCGGAAAACATTTCAGATGTGGTACGAAGGATCACGGACGCAAAACAATACATAAGTGAAGGTGAGAATGGTATTTTATTGGTAAAAATGCCTCAAGAATTCACGAAAGACATTGAAAGCCGAACGGTCAAGTTTCGGACCATCAACAACAGTACAAAAAAACCTGAACAGCCTTCTCAAGCAGATATCAAAACAGTACTCGCAGAAGTACTGAATGAAACAACTTTCATAAGAAAAGACAGACTGTATGGAAGCCTAGCAATCATCATGAAGAACGAATCGGCGGCAAAAAAATGTGCTTTGTCACCGATTCGTTCGAAAAATTTCACCTTTTATCCATCTTATATGGGAAAAAAAACTCAACGCATATGGCTGGATGCAATGATGCCAGATGTGGACTACTGCTGGCTCATAGCTGGCTTCATCGATCCAGTGAATGACAACGTGATTTCCATTGGGAAAACCACAGGCAATGCGTTCAGTGGAACAGGTATAGAGCTGGTAGTACAAATGAAGCCTGAACGCATCGCCCAAATACCCGACAGAATCCTATTAGAGGACCACGGGTATATAAACATTAGCGTGGAGGGGAGAAGGCCGTCCTGCCATATCTGTGCAGGCAGAGGGCACCTGAAGGCCGCTTGTCCCCAACTCAACAAAAAGAAAACCCTGCTACCAACACCAGCTCCACCACCACCACCACAACAGATAAACAAACAACAAAACTCAGTCCCACCCAACCCGTCCCTCAGTAACACCACAACACCACCACAACACAAACAGTCACAACACATTACCCCAAAACAAAATACAGGCCCACCCAACCTCTCACTCAATAAAACAACACAACCACCGCAGACACAACACACAACACAGTCTAACATAGTGACATCCATCTCCCCCACAAAGAAAACCAACACGGAAACATTACCAGCAAACATACCTCTTCCCTCCAACACTGAAGATAACCCAACGAATTCGGAGGAAGAAAAGGAGTCCTTCAGACAGATTAAAAGGAAAAAAAGAAAACATGTGCAAAACACACAAGGACAAACAACCCCCACCCAAATCGCAACACAATCTAACAAAACAGAAAACACCCCTCCAGCAACAAACAAAACCAAACCTGCCCCTCCCCTCTTCGAAACACTCACACCATCGGAAAAAAAGACATTACACTATACTTACATCAACAGAAACAATAATAAATTAAATGAACTCATATACAATAATCCTTCGGTACAAACCGAAGGTGTAAACTTTGTTTCATCAGAAAACCACCCACATTTAAAACTAATAAAAATCCCAATGAACCTCTACCAAAAACTAAAAAAGGATTTTAAGGAGGACGTAGGACCACCCTCTGTCAAACCCATAAACCGCGTCCTACTAAAAAGCTTTCCCCCTCCCCTTCCCCTCCCCAACACAACTCCAAACACCCCAACCCCACCACACACTGACGACCCCACACCACCACAAGACACCCCTTCACCCAACACCCCCGACCCCATGGAAGTCGTGCAACCCGAACCCCGGGAAGCGGAAAGGTAGGTCTCTACACTCTCCTTTGGCTCTGCCGCCCACATGGATGTGTTAAGAGTAGGATGTTTGAATGCACGTGGCCTGGGCTCAACTTGGAAGCAAGCAAAGCTTCTAAATGACCTCAGGTCATGTAGTATAAATGTAATGGTTATCTGTGAGACTCGAATCAGCGTCATGCGGCAGCTGGCCCCCACCTTCGATGACTTTGAGGTGCATGCATCTCTCTGTCAACCTGGAGGTGGGGGTGGGGTTGTCGTGCTGCTGAAAAAACACCTGGGTCTTGCCGTACAGGTTGTGCACTCGGACCCGGAGGGTCGTTTGTTGGTGCTAGACGTTGGCAGTAGTGAAAGTGCGGCCTTGAGACTGGTCGCCGTCTACTCCCCTTTCGGAGCTGAACGGCCCGACTTCTTCCAGCGTTTGGAGACTTTTCTGGGAACGTCGCGTTCCCTGCTTCTAGCGGGGGATTGGAATGACATCCTAGATGCACGTTGGGACTATGCAGGAGCATGTCCTAATAGAGGGGGGTGTAACAGCCTCAAGGGGTTACTCGACCGTTTTAACTTGGTCGATAGATATCGACTAGATTTTCCAACTGTGCCTACCTGGACTTGGAGAAACCACAGTGGTCAATCTAGATCGTACTTAGATAGATTCTTAGTTAGAAGTAAGGATAGGGACATATTAAGCTGTCCAGAAATGCGCACGGTTGGCTACACGGATCACAAATTAGTGACCTGCGTGGTCAATCTCGAGAAAACACATAGACAGGGTCCCGGTTACTGGAAACTTAATTTGTCTTTACCGGCAAAAGAGGCTTACAGAAACCGGATTAGCAGATTAGTTAAGGAGAGGTTGACGGGTGCAATCGTCAACAACCGATGGTGGGCATCTCTCAAAAGAGAGATTAGAACAGAATCAATAAGTTATAGCAAGATGTTAGCTGCCAATAGGAATAGAAACGAGAAAGAATTAACAGGTAAATTAGAAGAGGCAATCAAGAGCGAAGATGTGGCCAGAGTGCTGGCATCGAGGACGGCCTTGAACCAGTTTTTCGATGCAAAGCATGAAGGCTGCGTCATTCGAAGTAAAATACGTGCTCTAGGTAATGAGGGGGCCAAAGCCGTTGGATGGGCCCGCGTGACAGAAGCTAAAAGTGGAAATCGATCCACGATCCGGTCGTTGCAAGACGAAGATGGACGAGTGATCCGGGAGCCTAAGCAGATGTGCGAGGCCTTTCAAAAGCACTTTGGCCGATTGTTCGGGGGAGGCGAGGGTCCGGGCCGGGGCGTGGATTTCGGTCCATACCTCGACGGCCTGCCGCGTCTCTCGAACAAAGAGGCAGAGTCCTGCGAGGGACCAATCTCGGCTGATGAGATCGGAGATGCGCTGAGCCAATGCAGCAGACGCAAATTTCCAGGTCTCGATGGTATACCTTACGAACTTTATTTAGCAATGCCGGTCTTCTTCTCCGAACTCCTCGAAGCGGTCTACTGCAATTGGCAGCAGAACGGGAGAATTCCTTGTTCTGTAGCCAAGGGCGTAGTCACGCTGGTGAGGAAGGACGAGAACAAGGGGGATAGTATAAATAATTTTCGGCCCATAACCCTGCTAAACACAGAGTTAAAGATTTTGGCCAAGGTGTTAGCAAAGAGGTTGGCGCTTGTCGTGGGTGGCCTGGTGGGAGATGCGCAGACATGTGCTATCCCATCCAGGTCCATTCACGATAACCTCCACCTCATGCGATACATCATAGAGAGGGTTGGCAACAAACCCGGCTTCGGTGGGGCCCTGATCAACTTGGATCAGTCTAAGGCCTTCGATAGGGTCGACCATGGTTACCTGGATGCGGTGCTAGCAGCGGCTGGGTTCGGTCCTGTTTTCAGAGGCTGGATCACTGCCCTACATAGCAACCACATCTGTTCTAGGATCAAGGTGAACGGCTACCTTTCGAAGCCGTTCGAAATCACACGATCCATTCGACAGGGGTGCCCTCTCTCCTCCCTTCTGTACGTATTGACTCTCGAGCCTTTACTGAGGAAGTTGGAGTTGTTGCAGGGTATCCCCCTGGAACCAGGATTGAGCAAAGCGGTGTCGGCCTACGCCGATGACGTAACAGTAATGGTATCAACCGACTCGGAGATCGAGGCGATCGGTACCTTACTGGAGGAGTACGAAAGGTTGTCAGGAGCGAAACTGAACCGGGAAAAATCCATCGGGCTGCAACTCGGAACGTGGAGAGGAAAACCGATGCCTCCTGACGGTGTCGTCGGACACTGGACGGAGGGCCCGGTAAAGTTGCTTGGGGTCTGGTTTGGACCGGACCTCCAGGTGGAAAAGAACTGGAACGAGGTTACGAACAAGGTGTTTGCACTAACCCAGAAATGGGCCAAGTGTAAGCTGTCCCTAAAAGGCCGGGCGGAGGTGGCGAACATTTACATAGCGTCCGTCACTTACTACCGCCTGACTGTCGTGCCTTGCCCTAAGGAAACACTCACCACCATGGAACGCATGCTCTTCCAATTTCTTTGGAAGAAGCGTCCTCCTATGGTGAGAAGATCCATCTGCTGCCAACAACCTTCGAAAGGAGGGCTGGGGATGCCGTGGTTGATGATGCGTAGGCACGCATTAAGGCTACGGCACCTACAGGTATTCCTCACTGGTCAACCGGTGTGGGCTCCGTTCGTGAAACGAGCCTTTCCGAGACTCGTCTCACTCACCGAGCTACAGTCCTGGGTCAAGCAAAGATCCGGAAAACTGGGAGACTGGCACACTGAGTGTGCTCAGGCGCTCAGGGCTCTCTGGCAAGCGGGCCGGGCCATCGGTGGAGAATCCACCTCATCATTCTATAGAGGGCTGGTGGCTAGCAGGGGCGATGACACCCTTGGAGAGTCGCTGGACATGGAGGAAGAAGACGAACTGGCCAGCCTGTTCGGTAGGACTTTCGGCCCAGGACCAATGGACAACTTCCAGAAGTCACTGGCCTGGCAGTGCTACCGAGGGGCTCTACCCGTTCGAGAGAGGCTCTACAGACACGGGCGCCCGGACAGGGATCCCTCAAAAAAGATTTGCCCTAGATGCGTGCGTCACGAAGAAACCGTGGCGCACGCATTGGTGCAATGTCCTGGCGTGGCTGATCTGTGGGGCTACGCCGAACAACTGCTGTCGCGGGTGGCGCCGATTAAATTGACCGCCGAGTCCGTGATGACAATCAAACCGCCTCCCCTCTTCACAAAGGAAGCAAAGGCGGTTTTTCTGTGCGTAATAGCCATGTTGAAAGAGGTTGTTTGGTGGACACGATTGAAAGGTCTGAGGTCAGGCAACTTCCTCTCTGGCCATAGTCTGGTCTACTTCTTCCGATATCACTTCGGAAGAAGGATAAGAATGGAGAGAGAGGTGCTTGGCCACAGGCAGTTTTATGAAAGGTGGGTGATAGTGGCGAGAATGGCTCGTGTAAATGGGCCTTCTCTGTATACCATCCTGTAGGTAAAGAAGTAAAGGAGAGGGGAGCACCTTCTCCATGTGCTCCCCGGGCAAAGGATTGCACACTTTTTCGGGGGTGTGTGCAACCCCCATCACGTCCCCTCCCTTTTGAGGTTATTTTCGATTATTTTCATGTTACACCCTTTTTACTCGATTATATGTAAACTCCCCCTTTGTATTTGTCCCTTCTTTTTATGCCTTTATGGTAAATAAAGAAATCTATCTATCTATCTATCTATCTATCCAGGGCGGTTAAAATTCCCGAGATCTATGGACGAGTTCTCTCCAGCGGCGAGACCAACATTCTATAGATAAAATGAATAATTTTGTGGAGTAGGACCTGGCTCTCGGTTGCCTTTAACGAAATCCTGTTTGTTGCAAACATTCAGACTAGTTCTCTGTATTGCGGATAATAAATGACATAACGAAGAGGTTTGAGACGTAAAGTTAGAATGGCACCAATCTATCTGTCTATGTCGATCTCATGAAAGTCAACGGCCTTTGAATAGTGTGTACATATGATTGTACATATATGATTTAAAAAAAAAAAAATCCTATCATGGGGTGGTAGCGTGGTGGACGTGTGACATTAGCGGAAGAACTGGAGTTAAGTCAACGGTGATTCATATTAGATGCTGAACGGAAGAAGGCCAACAGTTTTGAGGGAGGAAAAAGTTGATTAAATCGACCACATTGCCTTTTTTCTTTTCGTCGATCTCGTAAAGAAGAAAGGCAAAGCTAACTTAGAACGTAGAAAGTCGTAACCAAATATCGCAAAATATTTTGTCCGACGCTCTGCCGATACTGCCAACCCAACGCCCTAAATAAAGAAATAAAATTTCAAAAACCTTTTTCTTCGGAGCCCAAATATCACTTTCTTTATGCACATTTGAGGCGCTGAACTTGAAAAGGTTAAAACAATAAGGGTCTAAAGACGGAATTACTTTCTTCCTATTCGAAGGAAATAAATCTCTCATCTAGGACACGTTCTTTGCCTCCAACTTAATATCCACAGACACAAACCCCGGTACTGCGGCCCGCAATGCAGATGACAGGAAGACAGGCAAATACCGGGGCTTGTCCGACCGCTTACTCTTTACACCAGTCGCCTTCCGCAAAATCGGAACGTTAGCAGAAGGAGTCTGAGGAATGAGTCCCGCGAGGTGGGGTGGCTGTTGCAGCGGGTATCGCTGGCTATTGTGCACAGAAATGGCTTTGCAATTTTGTCCGTGGGGCGCAGCCGAAACACCGCTCCGACCTAGGCGTAGAATCTGCCACCCTCTCCCCTCTCCATCTCTTTCTTCCCTTGCCTAATTGTCCTTGCTCTTTCCCTCCCTTTCTTCTCATTTATGGCATTTATAGTCCCCTCCTTTTCTTTCTTAATCAGTCAGATCTGCCCCTCGTCACACCTTCCCTCTTTTTTCATTACTTAATTTTGTTTTTATCTTTTTTTAAAATATTTCTATCATTGTATAACTTCAGACTATAAAATATAGTTGACATAATATGTTTATGTATAACAGATAACAAAATAAAATAAATAGCTTATCTTGAAAAATCTTTTTTATTTTTTGATATTTGATATTTTAAGATCTACAAAAAAGTGATACTGA
>CAXHJY010000565.1:75000-107500 GCA_964016885.1 Eledone cirrhosa | reverse complement strand
GGAGCAATCCACACGTGCTCTCGCACATGTATGTATGTATGTATGTATGTATGTATGTATGCATGTATGTATGTATGTATGTATGTATGTATGTATGTATGTATGTATGTATGTATGTATGTATGTATGTATGTGTGTGTGTGTGTGTGTATGTATGTATGTATGTATGTATGTATGTATGTATGTATGTATGTATGTATGTATGTATAAGAATAAAGAATAAGGCAATATTCTGGAATCTTATATCATTTTATTAATATCGTCATTGCTATTATGCGCATTTCAATGGCATAAATTATGTAATTGATATGATCTCGCCAGATAGCCATTATGTAATTATATATACTGCGATATATTCGAGGCGAGTATTCTCCATATTGTCACCTCAAGGCCAGCAATGAAAAAAAAAAAAAATATATATATATATATATAAACATTATGAATTATCAAAGCGCTGGTTGATTTCAAATCTAAAGTGTGGGAATTCCTAACGCAGAAAATAACTGTAACAACAGACAATCGCTATAAATAATAGCTTAGAAAAATCGGGTAAAATACGTGATGTTACTAATTGAGACTAGTTAGACCATTATTCAGCTTAGTACATCAGCATACTTTTAAGAGATTATTTAATGACATCGAAACGGTTTAAACTTGACCGTAGGGTTTATAGCTCATTAAATTATTTGTACGTGTGAGTGTCTTAGTATATATATATATATATACTATATATATATATATATATATATATATATATATGTATGTATGTATGTATGTATATATATATATATATATGCACGTGTGTGTGTGAAAGAAAGAGAGAGAGAGAGAGAGAGAGAGAGAGAGAGAGAGAGAGAGAGAGAGAGAGAGAGAGAGAGAGAGAAAGAAACATTTCTTCTTTTTCTCTCCGGTCTAAAACTTATTTCTCTGCTTGAATTTCCTTTGATCGTTCAGTTCAAGTGAAAGAGTGAGTTCAGTGGAGTGTGTGGACTGACGAGCCATTAAACGCCAACTTCAAGTGAGATATCATCCTTTACAAAATGTCAAATCTCCAGTTTTCACTGTCTTGTTTCCAATTTTTAATTTCATTTGAATATTTGCCCCTAAGAATCTCTGTGTAATGAACCCAGAAATAATCGATCGATCGCTCATTCACTCACTCACCTACTCAGTCTGTCAGTCGGTCAGCCAGCCATTCCTTCACCTACACTTCACTTACACTCGCGTTCGCTCACTCACTCACTCCCTCACTCACTTACTCACTCACCCACTCACTGTTAGTTGGTCAGTCAGTCATTCATTCACTCACTCGCTCGCTCGCTCACTCACCCACTCACTCACCCACTCATTCAATCACTCACCCACCCACTCACACCCCCACTACCTCCCCTATTTACACATACCATCCCTCTCCCATTCATTCACTCACATTTACTGACACATTCGCTCACAACCTCAAAGTCTTCTGTTTTCCCCCTATTTCTCTCTCTCTCTCTCTCTCTCTCTCCCTCTCTCTCTCTCTCTCTCCCTTTCTCTCTCTCTCTCTCTCTCTCTCTCTCTCTCTCTCTCTCTCTCTCTCTCTCTCATTAACTTAATTATTCGCTCAATCGAAAAACTCTTGAAAATGTTGATTGGGAGGTGAGAGAGAAAGGGAGAGATAGATAGAAATATATAGTTAGATAAAGAGAGATAGATACGGAGAGTGAGAGAAATGTTGAGAGAGAGAGAATGTGTGTGTGTATGTGTGTGTGTGTGTATGTCTCTGTGCGTGTAGGTATATGTGTGTGCGCGCGCGTGTGTGTGTGAAAGAGAGAGAGAGAGAGAGAGAGAGAGAGAGAGAGAGAGAAAGAGAAAGAAAGAACATTGTGTTTTCGGATAATGTATTTTGGAAAGTTATATTTTCTTGAATGAGAAAAATGAATTTTATATCATCCATGTATTTCAATGGCATTAATTGTCTAATTCGATTTCCGGTTGAAATGGCTCCATCCATGAATCTCCAAATATGAGCTATATCTTGAGTCACAGGTTTAATTCCTTCAGCCTTATACTTATATTTAGGGGAGGAGGTAAATGGATTAGCGTTATTTGCGTGATTCCCTCCCCTATTTACTAAGGTAATAGAGGAGGCAAATGGCAGAATTGTTTGAATGTCATAAAGAATGCTGTGCGGTATTCGTCTGGCTCTCTGCGCTCTGAGTTTAAATCCTGCTGAGGTCAACTTTGCCTTTCATCTTTTCGTGGTCGATAACAGAAATACCAGTCACGTACTGGGGTCGATTTTCCCCCTCAGTATCTCTCATATCCTTTGTATCACTCTCTCCTCCTTTGTAAGAAATCGACTGGATGACCTCCGCCAGGTTTAAAATACCAAGAAACGCCGTCACTACGGCGCCTCTACGGCTTCGTAAGGAGTTACGGATCCATACATACAAGCAGCCCAATCACAAACCCACACGCCTTCACAATCTTTTATACTATACAAAATAATTAAATTTATTTATTTATTTATTTATTTTACATATAGATTTGTTTAATCTCCCACTCACTTAATTAGAGATGGATTATACGGTGAGATGTCTTATATAACTTAACTTTCTCACTATAATTCTATTACTGGAAGTTAGGTTGTAGCAACACTGTGTAGAGTAGAGTGGAAACCACATATAGTGTAGTGTAGCGGTAGCGGTAGTGCAGCAACATTGTGTAACGTAGCAACGTTGTGTAGTGTAGCAGTAGTATAGCAATGTTGTGTAGCGCAAGGGTAGCGTAGCAACGTTGTGCAGTGTAACGGTAGCGTTGCTGTAGTGTAATGTAGTGGTACACATTGTGTAGCGTAGCGGTAGTATAGCAACGTTGAGTAGCGTAGCAACGTTGTGTAGCGCAGCAACGTTGTGTAGTGTAGTGTAGCAGTAGAGTAGCATTGTTTTGTAGCGTAACGGTAGCCTAGCAACACTGTGTAGTGTAACGGTAACGTAGCAACGTTGTGTAGCATAGCCGTAGTGTAGCAACGTTGTGTAGTGTAGCAGTAGAGTAGCAATGTTGTGTAGTGTAGTGTAGCAGTAAAGTAGCAATGTAGCGGTAGCATAGCAACATTGTGTAGCGTAGCGGTAGTGCAGTAACATTGTGTAGCGTAGCAACATTGTGTAGCGTAGCAACATTGTGTAGCGTAGCAACATTGTATAGTGTAGCGGTAGTGTAGTAACATTGTGTAGCGTAACGGTAGCGTAACAACATTGAGTAGCGTAGCGATGGTGAAGTAATATTGTGTAACGTAACGGTAGCGTAGCAACGTTGTGTAGTGTAGCGTAGCAACGTTATGTAATGTAATGTAGCGTAGTAAAGTTGTGTAGTGTAGCAACGTTATGTAATGTAATGTAGCGTAGTAACATTGTGTAGTGTAGCGTAGCAATGTTATGTAATGTAATGTAGCGTAGTAACGTTGTGTAGTGTAGTGTAGTTTAGTTATGACATAATGGAATGTAACACGGCATTAGTGGGGGCGATGAGAAGAAGAATTAAGAAATTCATATGCACATTGGGTGATCTGATATGTTGTCATCATAATAATTTCTCCAGCGTATTTATGATATAGAATATATAGCTTCTTAATATGTTACTTATAAGTTAATCTAGGGAAAATCCCCACAGTTTATAATATAGCTTTCATGGGAGGTGAGTTTAGTGCAGTTCAATAAAATTCAATTTATATCATTGTAGGCTAAAGAATAAAACTACCGACATGAACACGGTTCTCGTAGGATGTCATTCTAGGATAGGAAAATTCAGTAAAGTCCGTTTAGGGATTACTCGACAGTAGGTAGAGACGAGGAACGACGGGTGACCTAAGTGCGTTTGGCTGGGGTTGCTGCACAGACGAAACTTTCAAAGAATCAGTATCATCGTAAAGGTAAAAAAAAACAAAAAACAGATTAGAGAAAGAAGAGAGAGAGAGAGAGAAAAAGAGAGATAATTGTTTCTACTTTTGGCACAAGACCAGCAATTATTCCAGTAGATTACTGGTACTTTATTTTATCGACCCCGCAAGGATGAAAGGCAAAGTTAACCTCGGCGGGATTTGAACTCAGATCGTAAAGGGACATAACTATGCTGGAAAGCATGTCCGACACTCTACCGATACTGCCAATTCACGAGAAAAAGAGAGATAATGATAGACATAGACATAGATAGTGAGAAAGAAGAGAGAGAGAGAGAGAGAGAGAGAGAGAGAAAGAAAGAGAGAGGGAAAAAGAAAGAAAGAGTGTGAGAGAGAGAGAGAGAGAGAGGAGAGAGAGAGAGAGAGAGAGAGAGAGAGAGAGAGAGAGAGAGAGAGAGAGAGAGAGAGAGAGAGAATTTATTCTTTACATATGAAAATATGAAACAGTAGAATCCTAGGAAACTAGTGTTAGCAGTAAGTACAGAAAGTTCACTAAGTAGAAGGTTCTAAGCTAGAGATTAATGTCAGCGTGAAAAAATATCGAAATAATTAACTAATGATTTCTAATTTAGGCACAAGGCCAACTATTTCTGGTGAGAGAAAATTTGATGAAATGCGATGAAAATTTCAGTACGTGACTGGTACTTTATTTCATCTCCCGTCTCCGACGATGAAAAGCAAAGTTAAACTCAGTGGGAGTTTAACACAGAATATAGAAGGCAGTAACTATATGTTAAAAAGCATTTTCTCTGATGCTGTAAACACTTCTACCAGTCCACCACAACATTAATGATTTTTACTTTAGGCACAAAGCCAGCAATTTTGAAGGGATGAGGCAAGTCAATTAAATTTAGCCCAGTACGTTACTTATGAAAGTCAAAGTTGACCATGGCGGAATTTGATCTCAGAACGTAAAACGTAAAGTGCTATAACTAAATACTGCAAAGCATTTTGTTCGACGCTCTAACTATACTGTCAATCAACGAACCTCGTTCGCTACGCAATTAATAATTGTTTCTACTTTTGGCACAAGGCCAGAAATTATCTCAGTGTATTACTGGTACTTTATTTTATCGCTCCCGTAAGGATGAAAGGCAAAGTTAACCTCGGCGGGATTTGAACTCATACTGCCAATCCACCGCCCTACGCAATTAATAATATTTTGTGACAAGAGAAGAAAACTTTAGCTCAATGAATAATATTAAATCTTGTAATTGGCATAAACTGATGTTTCAGACAGGATCGTACACTCTTTCTGACACCAATGTCGAATATATATATATTCATATAGTATACTATAGAAAACACTATTTTTTCCAACTGTGAATATGGAACATAGATAAAGAAAGGTTTCGAGGGATATCAAAATGCGCTTATGCCACAGCTGTGACATAAACAAATCGTAAAACACAAGGGGGAGGTATATATATATATATATATATATATACTAGCAGTAGAACCCGGCGTTGCACGGGATAATGTATTTTGGAACGCAGGTCGGCCGCCAACAGACCTAATCGTGGAAAAACTGCATGCCTGGACAATATGTAAAGAAAATAAACCGAATACTCTGATGGCTGGATAATCTTTAAGATTTTCGTCGATGAAGCAGGAAAAATGCAGGTTTTCACCTGAATGAATTTTTTTATGCCTTGAAATTTCAGGAAAATCGGCTAGACGTAACGCCTCAAAAAAGCCCTAAAACGCTGAAAAAATGAAGTTTTTCACCTAATGCGGGATCTAGGCCATAAAAAAGTTGGATTTTTTTTTGCTCACGGTATGAAGAAGAGACTGACTAATACATAGTTACAATTTCAAGGAAATTGGTCTGACGTAACGCCTCAAAAAACCCATAAAAAGCTGAAAAAACGCAGTTTTTCACCTACTGGATCTAGGTGATCAAAAAGTTGAATTCTTTTATATGCATAACACTCCTTGAAACATACGTAATACACATGTAAAGTTGAAAAAAAAATCGGTTGCGTACTTCTCGAGTTTTAGGGATTCACACACACACACACACACACACACACACACACACACACACACACACACACACACACACACACACACACACACACACACACACACACACACACACACACACACACACACAGACATCCTCAGTTTTATATATATATGAATGAGTCAGGACCTCGACGGCTGAGCTCTTGGTTTGAAACGGTTAGAGGTGAGGCGTCGGGTCCTAACTCATTCGTATAACCGTACTCTACTGCCCCAAGTATCGAGTACTCTGGTGAATAATAGTCTAACCAGTTTCTAACTGAATCCATCTTGATTTATACACACACACACACACACACACACACACATACAGACAGACAGACAGACAGACACACACACACACACACACACACACACATATATATATATATATATATATATATATATATGATGGCTTCCCCCTCGTTATCGAGTATGGCATTGCACGATATACCATTATTAATAATTATTAATTAATTCTATCGTGCAATGCTTATGCATGAAGGTATTTTTTAAAGTGAGGAAAGACTGTGCACTGAGCCAATCCCACTCTCTGAGCGACAGTAGCTATAATCCGAAAAGGAGAAAAGATCAATATAATCGGTAACTACTGAGCCGCAGGTTTTATATCGGAGTTATCCCAGTTACCTGAGTTGCCTTCTCCTAGAAGAATGCCCTGACAAAGGCTAGGGGTCCTTCACTGGCAGTGGTTTAACCGCGCGATTGGGTGTCCAGCCCGACTATTTCTATGTCCCCGCGCATATACATATACATGCACCCATGTATATACACATATACATACATATGTACATGTGTATATACATATTTACACACTTTTGGATGGCCGTTGACTCTTATGAGTTCTTCCGCCCTTTGTCAGGTTTTGTTTTTTGTCCTGCAGGGTGTCCAAAATCACCCTCCTCACCAAGTAAACTTGGTGGGGTTGCCGGTTTAGTCGCCGACGACCCGACCATGCGACAGGTTCTACTGGGTTACATGTTACCAGTAGCACTCAAGAGTGACCTGACATAATATGTATGTATGTATGTATGTATGTATGTATGTATGTATGTATGTATGTATGTATGTATGTATGTATGTATGTATGTAGCCTTTCGATTGCAAGGCCAATGCCCTAACCACTAAGCCATGTGCCTCCATATGTGTGTACATATATATATATGTGTGTGTACATATGTGTGTATATATGTGTGTGTACATGTGTATGTATATATATATATATATATGTGTACATATATATGTATGTATGTATGTATGTGTACATGTATATGTATATATGTGTGTGTACGTATGTGTGTATATATATGTGTGTACATATGTGTGTATATATATATGTGTACATATGTATGTATATATGTGTGTGTACATATATATGTATATATATATATGTATATATATATATATGTGTGTATGTATATGTGTGTGTACATATATATGTATATATATATGTGTGTGTACATATATATGTATATATGTATGTGTGTGTACATATATATGTATATATATATGTGTGTGTACATATATATGTATATATATATGTGTGTGTGCATGTATATGTATATATATATGTGTGTGTACATATATATGTATATATGTATATGTGTACATATACGTGTATATATATGTGTGTGTACATATATATGTATATATATATGTGTGTACATATATATGTATATATATATGTGTGTACATATATATGTATATATATATGTGCGTACATATATATGTATATATATATATGTGTGTACATATATATGTATATATATATATGTGTGTACATATATGTGTATATATATATATATGTGTGCATATATATGTGTGTATATATGTGTGTGTACATATATATGTATGTATATATATGTGTGCATGTATGTATATATATATATGTGTGTGTACATGTATGTATATATATATATGTGTGTGTACATGTATGTATATATATATATGTGTGTGTACATATATGTGTATATATATATGTGTGTGTACATATGTATGTATATATATATGTGTGTGTACATATATATGTATATATATATGTGTGTGTACATATATATGTATATGTATGTGTGTGTACATATATATGTATATATATATGTGTGTGTACATATATATGTATATATATGTGTACATATATATGTATATATGTGTGTATATATGTATGTGTACATGTGTGTGTATATATATATGTGTACATATATATGTATATATATATGTGTACATATATATGTATATATATATGTGTACATATATATGTATATATATATGTGTACATGTGTATGTATATATATATGTGTACATATATGTGTATATATATGTGTGTACATATATATGTATATATATATGTGTACATATATATGTATATATATATATGTGTACATATATATGTATATATATATGTGTACATATATATGTATATATATATGTGTACATATATATGTATATATATATGTGTACATATATATGTATATATATATGTGTGTACATATATATGTATATATATATGTGTGTACATATATATGTATATATATATGTGTGTACATATATATGTATATATATATGTTATGTCAGGTCACCACTTGGTGCTACTGGTAACATGTATCCCAGTACAACCTGTCTCATGGTCGGGTCGTTGGCGACTAAACTGGCAACCCCACCAAGGTTTCTTGATGAGGAGGGTGACTTTGGACATCCTGCAGGACTAAAAACAAAACCTGTCAAAGGGCAAAGGAGCTCTTAAGAGTCAATGGCCATCCAAAATCACCGGGAGAGATGACCCCTTAGCCTTTGTCAAGGCAGAATTCTAGAAGAAGGAAAACTCTGATATAACACCTGCAACCCTGATGGTATCCAATGATGTTGACTTGTTCATTTTTTTGGTAAATATCATCTTGGTTAAGAGAGTGGGACTGGCTTTGTGCAGTGCCTTTGCTCACTATAAAAGCTTCACGGCACAGGCATTGCTTTGTATCTGGAGATCTCTCTGCACTTGTCGTCACATGGTACCAAAGGCAAAGCACTATGTGTCAATAATTGTCACAAGTGTAGTGTTTGTACCAGAGTTTTCAAGTCGCTGGCTGGACTAAAAAGTCACTCGTTCAGCGCATCGGTAGGGGTTCTCCTACATGGATATAAAGTAGTGGCCGTACTCGAAAACGAGTTGGCAGCCACCATATATATATGTGTACATATATATGTATATATGTATGTGTGTACATATATATGTATATATATATGTGTGTACATATGTGTGTGTACATATATATGTATATATATGTGTACATATATATGTATATGTATGTGTACATAGATATGTATATGTGTGTACATATATATGTATATATGTGTGTACATATATATGTATATATATGTGTGTACATGTGTATGTATATATGTGTGTACATATATATGTATATGTGTGTGTATATATATGTGTGTGACTGGCTTTGTGCAGTGCCTTTGCTCACTATAAAAGCTTCACGGCACAGGCATTGCTTTATATCTGGAGATCTCTCTGCACTTGTCGTCACATGGTACCATGGGCCCAACACTAAGTGTCAATAATTGTCACAAGTGTGGTGTTTGTACCAGAGTTTTCAAGTCGCTGGCTGAACTAAAAAGTCACACTCGTTCAGCGCATCGGTAGGGGTTCTCCTACATGGATATAAAGTAGTGGCCGTACTCGAAAACGAGTTGGCAGCCACCATGTATGTATGTATGTATATATATATATATATATATATATATATATATATATATATATATATATATACTGTATATATGAAAACAGGGAGAAAAAGACGATTATTAGGAAGAAAAACATTTTTTTTTCCTTTTTATTTTTTTCTCTCTTTTTTCATATATACACACATACACACACACACATACACACACACACACATATATATATATATATATATATATATATATATATATATATATATATAGTAATAATAATAAATTTGAAGACTAAAATCCAAAGAGGGCTCGATAAGGATAAATATATATCAAATATATAAGAACCGTAGAATATATATATATATATATATATATATATATATATATATATATATATATAATACAGTATATAGAGAAGGAAACACACATAGGTATGTGTTCAATTATAGGAGATAGAAAACCACCAGAGTGAAAAACGTAATGTCTGCTAAAGGAATGGAAAATACAAATCAATTAAAAGAATAAATCAAAATGCACAAACCAAACTTTTATACCTATAAACATCTGGACAACCTCAAATAAGAGTAAACTTTATGTTTTTCATTCTGGTGGTTTTCTATCCCCTATAATTGAACATATAGATATTTGTGTTTTCTTCTCTGTATACTATATTATAAAGAGCCCTTTATCTACGAGTATTTCTTGAGTTCATTAAATTACAGGGAATTAACGCGAGTTTTTAACTCCGTTTTTTAACTTGATATATTGGCTCCTCATCCATTTCTTTATGTAAGTAGAGCTTCTTAAGTTGAATGGTTCTGGGCTACTATTTCTAGCGGTCTTTCGGTCCATTCACACCACTATGGACTATGTAGCGCGCGTGTTTACTTCTCCTTTCACCGTGTGCGTTATTTTAGTTATCTGATGTTATTTTAGAAGTGTGGACCACACTGTTTTACACATATTGATAAGCCCTGAGCGGTAAATTGGCAGAGTATCGGATTAAATGCTCTACCCTCTGAGTTCAAATCCCACTGAAGCCAACTTTGTCTTTCAAACTTTCGAACTTAATAGATACTATATTAGTCACTATTAGTGGATTAACGGGAATGTTATATCGTTGGAGTGATACCTTTCACCTCATTATGTTCTGAGTTCGGCTGCGATGTCTATCGACTATTGGACGATATCGGTGGCTGGTCTGGAACAACAACAAAAAACAACAGCAAGAACATCCTTGTCTATGCTGGCTCGCCGGAGAACCACTTTCAAAATAAATATTCATGATTTCACAAGGCATGGGGGAAGATCTTGGATATTGTGTTGCACAAAACTCAATTTCCATTTTAAGAGGTTTTCTATTGAATCGTCAAGTATGAAATTTGTAGAAATTTGTAGAAAACAAAACAAATTTCTACAAGTTTCATACTTGACGACCCAAAGAAGATTTCTCTTTTGATATATTTATTTAGAAATAATTATAATCTGCAAAAACTACAGATGCCTTTAGTTTTCTTTGACAGCTCATAATGTCTTTGCCTCCAATGTTCTATTTTCTTTGTACAATATTACTCTTCAGTTGCCGGACAGTTTCGGGGTTGCTTACGTAAACGTTTTTATTCAGATAACCTTAAAAATCGGGCGTGGTTTATATCTAAAGTGGAAAGTGACTTTTGCGCTGCCTTATGTGTATGTATATTATATATACATATATGTATGTATGTATGTATGTATGTATGTATGTATGTATGTATGTATGTATGTATGTATATGTATATATATATATGCATATACATTTATATACATATATATATATATATATGTGTGTGTGTGTGTGTGTATATACATGTATATATATATATATATATGAATGCATATATACATATATACATATGTATGTATATATATATATATATATATATATATATATATATATATATATATATATATATATATATATATATATATATGTATACATACTTACACACACACACATATATATATACATACTTATATATATATATATATATATATACCCTCAACTGTTTCTCCTTCTCGGGTGAGTTTTACCAACAGGTCACGGGGGTAGCCATGGGTACTAGAATGGGCCCAAACTATGCCAACCTTTTTGTTGGCCATGTTGAGGCCCAAATCTTTGCCCAGTACACCGGCCCCATGTCCGAACTGTACGGTCGTTACATCGACGACTGTATCGGAGCCACGACTCTCACCCGAGAACAGCTCAACTCCTTTCTCTCCTTCTTCTGCTCCTTCCACCCCTCCCTCCACTTCACCACCTCTATCTCCACCACCCACGTCCACTTCTTAGACATCTCCGTCGCCTTCGACCCCTCCCACCACTCCCTCGTCACCTCCGCCTTCTTCAAACCCACCGACTCCCACTCTTACCACGACTTCACCTCTTCCCACCCTACACACACTACACACTCTATTCCCTACTCCCAACTCCTCAGGATCCGCCGCCTCTGTAGCCGAGATGCTGACTTTGAGTCCCAGGCCCTTTCCCTAGTCAGCCATTTCATCCGCAGAGGTTACCCCCCTCTCTCGTCCACACCGCTCTCACCCGCCCCCGTGCTGTCTACCGCTCCACCACCCTCACCCCACGCCTCCGCACACCCACCCACCGTCTCCCCTTCCCCATCACCTACCATCCCTCCACCATACCCCTCCACCGCACCATCCTCCGCCTCTTCCGACGCCTCCAGTCCGACCCCTCCACCTCCCACATCTTCCCAGCCCCACCACTCCCCTCCTTCAGACGCGCACGCAATCTCCGCACCCTCCTCGTCCACAGCTTCCTACCCCCCAACCCACGCTCTCCTCCCCCAACCCCCGGTTCCCTTCCGTGTTCCAGGCCCCGTTGCAACACCTGTCCCCACATCACCAAATACCACCACCTTCCAGTGTCCCAACGGCCACTCTCTCTCTGTCCGGCATGCCTTCCGCTGCACCTCCTCCAACCTAGTCTACGGACTAGTCTTCGCAACCTACGTCATACAGACTGGACGTCGCCTGGCGGACCGGTTTACCGAACACCTCCGAGATATTCGTCTCGGTGGTAGTTCCCCCATCGCCTGCCACTTTGGTGCTCCTGGACATTCCGCGCACCACCTCACAGTCTGTGGCCTACTCCAATGCCACGGAACACCCGCCACTCTCCTCAGGATCGAACAACGAACCATCTTCACCCTACAGACACACACTCCCCCCGGCCTGAACTCCACACCCTTATTCCTTTAGCCTTCGACCGCCCCCCTCCCGCCACACTTATCCCCCACTAACACCACTAACGCACCCCTCCTTTTCACCGCCCACCCCACAACTAACAATACTAACACCTCCACCCCACATCCAACCACCCTTCCCCAACTAACATACTAACATCCCTCGCTTCTTCTCCCCCCTCCCCTTATCACACGCGCACACCCACCGGTACATATATACACGCGCTCACACTAAACACACACCCTACTACCACCACCAACCCTCACCCCCACACATCCACCCCACCACCCCGCAACTAACATCACTAACACACCCCGACCCCACGCGCACGAACACACACACCCACTTACACCACCCACTCTACACGCAACTAACATCACTAACACCCCCAACCCTACGCACACGAACACACACACCCACTTACACCACCCACTCTACACACCTTACCACCACTGACCCCCCACTCACACCCGCATTCAACCCACCACCAGTATACTAACACCCACTAACACCCCCTTCACCACACACACACTCATCCAAACACGCACACACACACCAGTACACTACACTCCCTCCACCGGCTCCCACACCCTTCTCTCCCCGCTCCACCCACACCCTTTCTCACACACATACACATCCCACTAACACCTCTACTAATACACACACACCCCCTCATCACTCCAACTTTCACACCTACCCATCCTCTCCCCTATCCACTGCACCTCCGCACACACTGACACACCGACTTTCTTCACTTACCATTCTCCCCGACTGCTGCTATGCCCTTATCTCTGACCACCTCCTCGCACACACAGACACACAACCCTCCTCCTGCCTTGACCCTCTGACTACTTCCTGTTGCGCGCGCACCCACATCTCCCCTCTTCCGACCAACCCAGCCATGGATTACACATATTGGACATCGATCCCTAGAATCAACCACATCCCAAGGATATTACCCAGCATTCCACCACATCCTCTACGGAACTAACTTAAGGACTCACCCACTGACATACACTCAAGCATTTTTTTCCCACACGCCACCTACATCCACAACACGCATAAACACCACACACACGTGCGTACCACCACGTATTTACACACTCAGCCTCCGGAATCCTCTCCCCCCACCACTCTGACCCCTCCCCATCCACACACGCACACACACACCGACCTACACCCCACTCCACACACCTCTTCCTGAACATGCAACCCCGTTCTTCCCCCAACTCTTACTTTCACATACACACACACACACGTACACCTACACACACACACCACCTTCAGCCCTCCCCGCTCGGACACCCCGCCTCCCTCTCCCCACTCCACCCGCCACCACCCCTACACGCCCCAAACCCTTCCACCACCTGTTTTACTTCATGTTTATTTTTATTTTTATTATGCTTTTATATTTAATTTCATTTGTACTGTTTCCTCTCACCCATTTTTTCTATATGTCTCTCCACCACTCCCCGACAGACCCTTGGAACTCTCTTCCCACACACTTTTCACCTGAAGAAGGGCTTATGCCCGAAACGTCGTTCCCCACCACCACCCCACTCTCAAGAGCGTGACACTAATAAACCTTTGTTCGTACTGCCTCTCTCTTTTGTTCCCGTTCAATGTTTTACTATATATATATATATACATATATATATATATATATATATATACATATATATGCATATATATATATATACAAATGTACACACACACACAAACACACGCACACACACACACACACACACACACACACACACACACACACACACACACACACACACACACACACACACACACACACACACACACACACACACACACACACACACACACACACACACACACATATATATATTTCTAATAGATATTAAGTCGCATAAATAAATTCTGGTATTAGGAGTGAGACAAGTTCTTGTAATGTGTAGTTTAGATATCGATAAAATATAGAAATAGCTGCCGTGGGGTTGTACATAATTTATTGCAATAGGGAGGAGAAATAAGAAGATAAGAACGTATATGGGTTGAGATTTGGGTGGATCTTTGTGTAAAAGGGAAGTTAAATTATTTCACCGCTTTATGCACTTACGAAACACAATCTGAAGAAGGCCGTATTCGTTAGTAACGGAAAATATCAAAGAGAAATAGGACAGAGGTTTAGTAATAGATAGTATTAGTGAAACTAGGGCAGTGGTTTAGTAAGAGAGATAATATTGGTTTCTGATTTAGGCACAAGGCCAGCAATTTGATGAGGAGGGCGGGGGCGATTAAATCTACGCCAGTGTATTACTGGTACTTTATTTTATCGAACCCGTAAGGATGAAAGGCAAAGCTAACCTCACCAAGATTTGAATTCAGATCGTAAAGCGGTGTAACACTATGTCATAAAACATGTCCGACGCTCTACCAATACTGTCAATCCACCGCCCTATTTAGAGATAATATTAAAGAGAACTAAGATTGTAAATTTGTAGAGTCGTTAATGGTGTAGAAATTTCCCAGCGGTCTATGTAATAAGTTGAAATGTAACGATGGTCAATTTCAACTTTTAACATTCTGGTGTTGATAAATGAAGAGGTAGTGAAGTGCATGCTCGATTTGCTCGATTAACCTCTTCCCTCAAACTTTTGGCCGTGTGTCCATCTTAGAAACGATTATGATGGAAAACTGAGAAAAGTGGTATTATGAAGTTAATGTTACTACAAAAAAAGAAATTAATTATATAATGTACAAGTCCACAGTATTATTACAATAATATGAAGGGCGGTGAATTGGTAGTATCGGTAGAGGGTTGGACGCCATGCTTTCTAGCATAGTTACGTCCCTTTACGGTCTGAGTTCAAATCCCGTCGCGGTTAACTTTGCCTTTCATCCTTACGGGGTCGATAAAATAAAGTACCAGTAATACACTGGGGTAATTGTTGGCCTTGTGCCTAAAGTAGAAACAATTATTACAATAATATATATATATATCAGACTCAGACTCAGAAGCTCCCGCGTCTTGCGACGCATGAGGCAATCATAGTGTTCCACCGCGTTCGGTCAGCAGCCAGTTGCACAGCGTCCCGCCATTGTCTGTTTGTCGCTCGCAGGTCCCTCTCAACTGTCTGGCGCCAGTTCATTTTGGGTCGCCCTCTCCGTCTGCTTCCCTGTGGGTTCCATTTAAGTACTTGGTTCGCCAGTCTCTCCGGGGGAAGTCTCAAAGCGTGCCCAAACCAGCCCAGGCGTCGCTTGCAGATGGCAGAAGAGACTAGCTGCTGGTTGGTGCGGTTCTTGACTTCCTGGTTTGTTACATGGTCACTCCATTTAATCCCCAGGATCTTTCGCAGACACCTGGAATCGAATGCGTCCAACTTCTTCTCTTGGCTGGTCTTAAGGTGCCATGTTTCACTTCCGTACAAGAGTATGGACAGCACGTTGCTGTTGTAGAATCTCATCTTTGTTTTGAGGGTGAACTTCCTGCTCTTCCAGATATTGACAAGCTGGTTAAATGCTGCTGAAGCCTTTCCCATTCTACATTGCAATTCACTGTCCATGGCGCCCCCATTGTCAATGGAGCTTCCTAGGTAGGTGAAGTTGTCCACTATCTCCACCTCCCCCTGTTCAATGAAAACACTAGTTGGTGATGGGTGTGTCCCAGATAACATGCTTTTGGTCTTCTTAGCACTGATATTGAGACCTAAGCTTCCTGCTTCGACATTGATATTGTTCATAATGATTTGCAGGTCAGCTGTGCTCTCTGCAAGTGCAATAATATAAAATGTATGTATGTATGTAAACAATATATATGTATGTATGTAAACAGAAATAACAACACAATTAGTACAGTATATGGAAGGTATATATTAGGTTAACGCTTGATATAGCAGGAAGTGGGTCGTAACGTTTCGGACGCTATATATTGCTGGGCACACAAGCAATAGGACGTGTGTTTTTCCTGCCAGAGACATATCAAGCATATCGGATTTTTCATCTGAGGATACCGTTCTCCTAATCAACAGCAAATGCATGAAGGACATCTCGATTGCATGGAGAACCGTGGAAATAATTATAATGATTAAACGATATATGTAACCTCAGCATCTTATTTTGTTATATATATATATGAACCTGAAGATTGCGAAAGCATGAAAGTACTTATTCAATTAACATTTAACATTTAATATTCTACCATACTATTTCATTATAATATCATTATAAATTTTAAAGGATTGTAAATAAAACGAGTAAATCAGACAAAGTTGGAATTCCTTTTATTAATATAATCTTCTATACACAATCATACACACCCGTGTATATTTCTCCTTCCCCCCCTCTCTCTCTCTCTCTCTCTCTCTCTCTCTCTCTCTCTCTCTCTCTCTCTCTCTCTCTCTCTCTATATATATATATATATATCAGTCAATATGTCAATATGATCAATCCCCCGAGACGATCGTAAAACAATGATATGAATAGGTAAAATAACTTTACTTTGTTGTTATTATTTTCATTGTTAAATTAATATCTAATATATATATATATCGCATTTGTCAACTTGAGTTTGCCCAAGGTGCCATGCAGCTGGACTGAACCAAGATATCTGTATCTATCCCTCCCTCTCTCTCTCCACAAACACACATGCACAAATCTGATGATAAAACTGAAAATTGTTTAGAGATTTATTGCATGGAAACACTTTTATGACACAAGTATGAACAGATTTTTAAATGACATGAAATTATAAGCTACATTTTTAAATATCAACATAATATATTAGATCCAAGGACTTCCCGGGACCCCGCAAGGAGCTCCAATTTCTTCCTTGGGATAAGCAAACGTGCCCAATATGAGACATCGTAGTTATCATTAATATAAAAATAAACAGGAAAACGTACCGTGCCTCTTAGCGAATACTATAGAAACTATACTAAGATTGTTAGAGTGGGAATATATATACAGTGTGTATGCCTTTTACGCGAAGATACGTTCGTGAATGCCGAGTGTAAAGCAAATTCGCGTAATTCAAGTATTACATCTATACTATAAAGCTGACGGCCGTATGTATGTAACAAACTTTTCGCCAAACGCCTGAACCAAACGGCACCAAATTTGCACCATAGATGTAACTTTTTCCAAGTAAGAAAGTGAGGGTATTTTTGTCTACTAAATTTTGTTAAAAGATTAAAGATATTTTATCGTTTATTTAAATATTCACTTCTTTAAAATTTTCAAATGTCAACACTTCCGGTTATACGACATTCCTAACGCCTTCACGAACCAAAGTATCATCTTCCTGTTTTTTTTCGGTTGAAACGTTTTCAGAAATATTTACTTCTGCGTTCACAGATTGATTTTTTTAGTTTCAGAAGATCCCCTTAAGGGTGAAAGCAGCGATTTTTTGCTTAGACTTTAATCTGCTATTTTAATATATATATATAATTATATATTCGTGTACAGATATTTTTGCATACACAAAAACAAAATATAAACAAACGTATTTATTTCACGAAAGCACAGACGGCTCATCGCCATTGTTACTGCCGATATGCCACCCAAAAAGTCCCAACCTGGCCGCAAGATCAGATTTTCCAGAAGAAAAAATGTTACTAGAGCAACAGAGAGACTAAGCTTCGCGATTACCATCAACAAAGCTCAGGGTCAAACCCGAAAAGTGGCTGGCCTTCATCTGGAAAAACCATGCTTCTCCAATGGTCAATTGTATGTACAATGCTCCAGGGTGAGCTCGCCAAACAATCTCTTCATCTTTGCTCCCGAGGGCCGAACAAAAAATATTGTATACTCTGACGCTCTAACAATGTAATTTATGTATTTTCTGTTACTTGGAATTTCCATTATGGTTGTACAAATTATTGTTTGTTAAAAAATGTGTTCTCTGTTCAGCCTTTATTGTTGTAACTATCAATTTTCTTTAATGTACTGGATGTTGAACTGGGGAATTCTAAAAACTATTCAAACCCAATATCAGAGCAGGAAAGGGCGTGCGGTATCTTTGTACTGGAGTGGAGGGGGGATTCCCGAAAAGATAAAATTCCGGTAAACCTAGCCGGGCACCAGCCGGACGAGCCAGCTAGTTTCTGATAAATAAGAAATTAAAAAAACACACGCGTTATAGCACGTTATTCGCGTAAAGTGAATATTTAATAATTGTTTCTACATTTGGTACAAGGCCAGCAATTATCCCAGTGCATTACTGGTACTTTATTTTATCGCCCCCGTAAGGATGAAAGGCAAAGTTAATCTCGACGGGATTTGAACTCTGATCATAAGGTGAATATTTAATAATGTTTTTTTAATGGGCGTTAAAGCGAATTCGCGTACTTCAAGTTCGCGTAAAAAGCGGACAGAACGTATACAATTTTTGTAATGATTTATTTGTATAATTTAATAATTTCATTTCTATAATAAGAATTGTGAAAATGTTTGTTGGTTGTCGCTGTAAATTTGGTTGTATCTTAGCTTATTAGTGAGACATGTCTTATCAGCAACGACAGTGATTTTAGGTGGCAGGTGATAGACACAATAGAGGTGATGATAATGGTGTGTGGTGTTAGTATGATGGTAGTTGGCCGTAATAATGATAGTGATGACAATGATGGTGATGATGGTGGTTGTGGTGGTGGTTGTGGTAGGGATGAGGATAATAGTGGTAGTAAGGATTGGTGATAATGATGGCGGTGGTGATGGAGATGGTGGTTGTGGTGGTTATGGTGGTGCGGATGGTGACGATAATGAAGATAAATGATGTCGATGATGGTGATAGTGGTGACGGTCGTGGTGATGGGGTTGGTGATGGTGCTTGTTGCTGCTGCTGCTGCTGATGATGAAGATAAATGATGGCGATGATGGTGGTAGTGGTAATGGTGATGATGGGGATGATTATGATGATGATATGTTTGTGTTGGTAATGGTGGGGATGATTATGATGATGATGATGAGGATATATTTGTATTGGTGATGTTAGTAGTGTAGTTATGACGAGGGTGCGGAGATGACACAGATTTTAGAGAGAACAAAAACAAAACAAAACGACCAAAAAGGAAACAAGCCTCTCCCAAAGGACCTAATTTAAAAGAACATTTTAAAAGATGTACGTAGAATTAAGGCTCACACTCTTGTTAACTCCTACCACAGAGGAGGGGGAAAAATCAACGTTAGGGAAGCTTTAGCAACAGGCAGATATGGGTGTAAACATTTGGTTATGCCCCAGATTTCTTTTCCATACATTGCTCACGGAAGCATGAAATATATATGAAACATATACAAATTTATGTTTATTAAACTAAAGAGAAAATTAAGCAGAGAAAGAAAGGGAAAGAGAAAAGGAACGACATATTCTACACCGTAGTCTGAGCGGTGTGTCAGCTGCGCCCCACGGATGAAATCAGACCTGCGAATCTCTAAAACTCCAAACGGGGAGGGGAGTACCATGAGAAAGAGTGCCCCAAAAGGGGGAGAAATGATACAAAATGGGGAAATTTTACATAATGAAAGCTATACCCATTTTTACAAGAGAGGACATCTCTCACCCACCCCAAAGTGGGTGGGAGATCTCGTTGGATGGGGAGATTACACAGGTCTGTAATGGTGAAGGCATTGCCACGGAGAATAACCAGCCACCCCGCTGCATAAGCCACCCCACCTCACGGAGCACCTTTCCCAGGTGGGCTGCTGTCTTTCCGATTTTTCATTATCCCTAGTGGGTCCTTAAAGGGGCAGTATTAGCAGAAAGTAGGTGATGTGTGTTTTTGTTAAATACATGTCAACTGACTGATGGGCACTGCCCCACCCTCAATCTTCATTTTATACTATCTTTCGAGATAAGGTGAGGTATTGGAGGTTAAGGGAGAATTGTTGTGGTGGTGGTGGTGGTGGTGATGGTGTTGTTGTTGTTGTTATTGTGTGAGTGTTGGTGTTGTAGTAGTATTGGTGGTGATGATGTAGTGTTGGCGTTGATATTGGTAGTGGTGTCAGTGTTGCTGTTGTAGTGGTGTCGGTGTTGATGCCGAAGTGATGGTGGGTATGTCTTGGTGTTGTAATGGTGTTGGTGATGATACTGTATTGTGCTGGAAGCATTGATGGTGGTGGTAGTGCTGGTGGTGGTGTTGATGGTGGTATTGATGGTACTGGCGTGGTAGTCTTAATGGTGTAGAAAATAGTGAACGTGATGGGGTATTGGTGTTGACTGTGGCGTTGGTGGAGGTGGCTTTGATATCGATGTTTTAGTGATTGGTGGTGATCTTGTAGTGATGATGTGTGTGGGATGATGATCATGGTGTTGGTGGTGATGTTGTAGTGGTGTTGACTGTGGCGTTGGTGGTGGTGATAGCGGTAGTGTTAGTGGTAGTCGTAGTGTTGATAGTGGTGGTGGTGATAGTGATAATAATCCTGGAGAATATTTTGTTGGCTGTGGTGTTTGTAATAGAGATATTGTTATTGTTTAGCCCCTAATCAACGCTGATCTGATACATAAGCGTTGGCCGACATCTGCGACCAACCTGTCTCTTTGTTTACCTAGAGCTACATCGCTTAATGTGCCTTTCTATATACCGAGTGCCTTTTTGCAAGGAGCTCACTTTTAAAGAGTACCGAGATGCTCCCAAACTGCTTGGTCCTACATGGAATTGGAAGGCAATTTTTGAACTTGATATCAATACGTGAGAGTGTGTGAGAGTTTTTCTCTCAGTTGCTGCCAACACCTCCGCTTATGTTGGCCCAGGTTTTCTCCATTATCACTTGTTTTGCTACCTGGGCCAAACGGTCGTCCCTCCTTGTGGGAAAATCCCACAGTTCTCGCTGTGGGCGAAATTTCCCCTGCGTTCCAATTTGAAACCACCCGATGAGGTAATCCCCCAAAACACCAAATTAAAAATATTTTAAGTCATAGAATTGCAGTATAATCTAATATAAGTTGTTAGTTAAAGCTCAAAGTATGTCTCAAGCCCGGAGACTCATCAGGCCGGTGTATATCTCAGTTTCCTTGGCGTTAAGCGATTGAAAGTAGAAAACTCCCCCTGGACAGGACGCCTGTCCACCGCAGGGTTAACGCTCCAGTTACTGCTGGTTCTCACAATCTAAGTTATATAGCTATGAATTTGTAAAATTGAAAGATTTGTAAAATAGATTCACCCTATCTTCGGACACTGACGAATACTGTAAAGAATTACATGCTACGTTCTAACAACTTTCAATTCGTCGCCTCGAGCAGAAGTATGTTAAATACAATATAAAACATCGTATCGTCAACATTATCCGACTTTAAGAACTAAAGACAAAACCTCTAGATTTTATAGCATATTATAAGCCTCAGAAATCTTTTTATAAATAATGTGAAAATTTAGATAAAATATTTCTCGAGTGCTTTTTATTGAAGCAGAATATATGTAACTGGGCGGATAATTTTAGCCAAAGTTAATGATTTTAAAAAGGATTTGGAGACTTTAGTTGTTTCCAAGATTTGTTGGTTGACCGTATTTACGATATATAATAGAATAACAAAATAGAACAATGCTGACGAAAACAAAAAGTCAGAAACGGTTATAGTATATAACATTTGATGGACTTATCACGAAACATAATCTTATAACTGATTAAAATATACAGCACAGATAAAAATGACTTTTACTGGTAATGCTTATCATTATGCTCTGGCAATTTCCAATGAAGCAAGTTACAGAGGTTTCAAGCAACTTATAACATACAATTGATAGTTCTTGCATGTGCAAACTACATCAAGCCAACACAGGATTTACCCTTTAGAGATTAAGAAGTTACATCATTCTAGAACCTTGAAGAAAATAATACATTCGCTACTCTTTGACAGTCTAAAAGAATGCAAGGATGGTTAAAAATATTTAAAAATTATTTTTCTTAGGAATTTGCAAGAGCTTAATTTAAATGATTGAATTAAACCTTTAGACACTTTAGTCATTGACAATTTTAAGACTTCTTTTTATAAATCGAAGTTAGTTTTACACTTTAAAAACACCTTTTCGTGTTATTCACCATCCAATGTTACCTCTCCCCTGTAACGAGTCAACCAGAGAATTATTCAGGACTTCCAAATGTCACTATAGAAACTATTTTATGAAACAATTCATTAAGAAACTTTCTATCCCTTACTTTCAGCACCAGTTTACAATTATCGATGTGCTCTTCACATCTGTGAATGCATGACATACATTTTAACCTATGTTCATATTAAAGATTTAATAATTTAATATCTGATGGTGAAAAGGATATAGAGTTTGATAGTTTTACTGTTTGAGGATAAAAATATCGAACATTGACGATAATTCAACCAAATACCTTGACAATTGACAATATAGCATTAACCTGCGGATATTGACAATTGACAACATAGAATTAATTAAAAAATATTGACAACTGACAATATAGAGTTAACCTGCAGATATTTGACATTTAACAACATAGAATTACCCCCCACCCTCCACCCAAAGTTTATAATTGACAATACAGAATTAATCCAAAGATATTGACGATTGATAATATAGAGTTAACCTGCAGGTAATGGACAATTGACAACATAGCATTAACCCCATCCCCCCACAAAATATATAATTGACAATATAGAATTAATCCAAAGATATTGACAATTGACAATAGAGAATTAATCCAAAGATATTACAATTGACAATATAGAATTAACTCAATGATATTGACAATTGGCAATACAGAATTAATCCAAAGATATTGACAATTGGCAATACAGAATTAATCCAAAGATATTGACAATTGACAATATAGAATTAACCCAATGATATTGACAATTGGCAATACAGAATTAACCCAATGATATTGACAATTGGCAATACAGAATTAATCCAAAGATATTGACAATTGGCAATACAGAATTAATCCAAAGATATTGACAATTGACAATATAGAATTAACCCAATGATATTGACAATTGACAATAAAGAATTAATCCAAAGATATTGACAATTGGCAATAGAGAATTAATCCAAAGATATTGACAATTGGCAATAAAGAATTAATACAGATATTACAATTGACAATATAGAATTAACCCAAAGATATTGACAATTGACAATAGAGAATTAACTCAATGATATTTATAACTGACGATATGAATTAACCCAGTGATATATATAATTGACGATATAGAACCCAAACCTACCAGACATTGTAGTTAATCCTCCAAATCGAAATGCAGCAATCTGTTCTCCGTAAGGGGATGATAGAAATGAAACTATTGGAATTGTCTTCGTGTAAAGCTCAATCTGCAAAGACACAATTCCTTTAGATTTTGAATAGAATCCAAGTTTCTCCTTGCATCAAGTTAGTTAAAAGTACAATATGTTTACAATTAGAACGATCCCTATTCAACAAAAGTCTGTGGAATAAAGCAACACTAGCAAATTCCTTAAGTAACCGATTTAGAATAGCTTTTTGAATACTATTATTAAAAAAAATATGAGTTCAAATCCCGCCGAGGTCAACTTTGCCTTTCATCCTTACGAGGTCGATAAAATAAAGTACCAGTAATACACTGGGATAATTGCTGGCCTTGTGCCAAAAGTAGAAACAATTATTAAAACAAATATTTTTCTTTTATTTGAAAAGGATCTTTTAACATTAAAACATTTGCTATGCTTATTTCTTTTCTGTGCGATTACTGATGAAGGATCCTCCGTCAGTTTTGACGATGAGCATTCGGTTGTTCGATTAATTAAACGTCCAGCTCATGAATTAACATGTAAGTGTTTGAATATTTAACACACAGATACGTATATATTTAACGTAATTCACAAGCTGAATCAGAGTAACACAATATGTAACAAGTCTAAATCTTTGAATCACATGTACAAACAATGTCTACCTACACAATTGCACTCACCTACAAGGCTTACGTCAACCCGAGGCTATTGTAAAGACACTTGCCTAAAATGCCACACAGTGAGATCGAACACGGGGCTTCATGGTTGCAAAACGAACTTTTTAAACACTCAGACACAGACCTGTCAACTCTCTCCGTCCGACAGGGAGATCTCCTCGTTTTGGTTCATTTCTCCCCGTCTCCCTGTTTTTATGAAAATAGCTATAGCTTTCATTATGTAAAATCTCCCCATTTTGCCTCATTTCTCCCCACTTTTTTCATAGTACTCCCCGTTTTGGGGCACTTTTTTCAGGGTACTCCCCGTTTTGATTTTTAGAGTTTGGAAAGTCTGCAGATATGTATTTGTTATCTTCCACATGTGGTGTGAGTTTCAAATATCTTGATTTTATTATTTGCATTTTGTAAATGCTTTTTCTTTTTAATTATAAAACGTTGCCCTTGAAATTGCATGCTGTGCATTTAGCAGCTAATATTCATCATAATGGATGTAAATTTCCTATTTTATCTTTTATTCAAAACAATGAACAATAATTTATTACTAAATCAGTGCTCCATGACGTATCATGGCATTTGTAAAACTACCAAACGTACACCCCTTTGAATTCTTTACTCGAAGACAACACTTTCAACGAGACACAATGAATCACGTGACAACATTGTCCTTTACGTTACCTACCATCATCATCACCACCACCACCACCACCACTACTACTACTACTACTACTACCACCACCACTACTACTACCACCACCACCACCACTACTACTACTACTACCACCACCACACCACCACCACTACTACTACTACTACTACCACCACCACACCACCACCATCACTACTACCACCACCACTACTACTACTACTACTACCACCACCACACCACCACCATCACTACTACCACCACCACTACTACTACTACTACTACTACCACCACCACACCACCACCATCACTACTACTACTACTACCATCACCATCACTACTACTACTACTACCACCACCACCACTACTACTACTACCACCACCACCACCACCACCACCACCAACACCACTACTACTACTACTACTACTACGAAATGATCATGACCCTCATAAACGCTATTGTTATGAACGTGTATGACCCCACCAATTTCGTCAACACCGTTACTCCTTTCCCAATACCAGCGCCACCAACACCACCACCACCACCTTCACCACCACTGCTTCACCTGCCGCCGACACAGCCAAGCCACATACGTTTCCACTTTCACTACTAGAGACATGCCAACTCTAACCTTTCCCCGACCACTGCTGCCACTTACATTCATCAAGTTATCTAGCTGTAATTCCATTGTCGTCGTTATCAGAGAGATATTGTCTTCGCTCTCTCTCTCTCTATCTCCCTCTCTCTCTCTCCCTCCCTCACTCTCTCCCCCTCTCTCCCTCTCTCTCTAATCCACTCTCTCCCCCATTTCTCTCCCTCTCTCCCCCTCTCTGTCTCCCTCTCTATAGAAATGGTTTCTACAGGACTAGAACTGTTTCATTCGAAGGAAATCATCAAGAAAGCCTTTCCTGATGGTTTCCTTCGAATGAAACAGTTCTGGTCCCGTAGAAGCCATTTCTATATTAAATTAGATGTTTACACTCTATTAATGTATTGAGTACCTTACTTACTCATTATTACCCCGATTGTGCCTCTGTGTGTGTCTGTGTGTGTGGTGTGTGTGCCTCTGTGTGTGTGTGGTGTGTGTGTGTCTGTGTGTGTGTGTCTCTGTGTGTGTGTGTGTGTGTGTGTGTGTGTGTGTGTGTGTGTCTCTGTGTATGTGTGCCTGTGTCTGTGTGTGTGTCTGTGTGTGTGTGTGTGTGTGTGTCTGTGAACAATGAAAATAAAACAAAAGTCGAAGGAGGGTTCTTAATTACCAGTATATATATATACTGGTAATTAAGAACCCTCCTTCGACTTTTGTTTTATTTTCATTGTTCACAGACACACACACACACACACACACAGACACACACACAGACACACACACAGACACACACACAGACACACACACACACACACACACACACACACACACACACACACACACACACACAGACACACACACAGACACACACACAGACACACACAGATATATATAATGTGTGTGTTATGTATTTCCAGAATATGACTATACTCACATACTCACATATACACACACAGCCCCTACATCATAGCCTCCACCCATTCATACAGTCACATCCACACACATATATCTATCTTTTTTCTCTCTCTTTTCCTTGCTTTCCTTTCTCAAATGAATGTCTGGAAGATGTTGATGTCTTAAATAGAAATTCTGTTACCTTTTAATTGCTTACTGGACACTTAGTATTTGCCACTTAGCAGGGATAAAGCATCGGAGAAACAAGGAAGAAATAGAGAAGAAGCAGGGGAGAAGTAGGGAAGAAGCAGGGGAGACGTAGAGAAGAAGTAGAGAAGAAGCAGGGGTGAAGCATGGGAGAAGCAGGGAAGAAGTAGGGAAGAAGCAGGGGAGAAGTAGGGAAGATACAGGGGAGACGTAGAGAAGAAGTAGAGAAGAAGTAGGGGTGAAGCATGGGAGAAGCAGGGAAGAAGTAGTGAAGAAGCAGGGGAGAAGTAAGGAAGAAGCAGGGAAGAAATGGAGAAGAAGCAGGGGAGAAGTAGGGAAGAAGCAGGGGAGAAGTAGGGAAGATACAGGGGAGACGTAGAGAAGAAGTAGAGAAGAAGCAGGGGTGAAGCATGGGAGAAGCAGGGAAGAAGTAGTGAAGAAGCAGGGGAGAAGTAGTGAAGAAGCAGGGGAGAAGTAAGGAAGAAGCAGGGAAGAAATGGAGAAGAAGCAGGGGAGAAGTAGGGAAGAAGCAGGGGAGAAGTAGGGAAGATACAGGGGAGACGTAGAGAAGAAGTAGAGAAGAAGCAGGGGTGAAGCATGGGAGAAGCAGGGAAGAAGTAGTGAAGAAGCAGGGGAGAAGTAGTGAAGAAGCAGGGGAGAAGTAAGGAAGAAGCAGGGAAGAAATAGAGAAGAAGCAGGGGAGAAGTAGGGAAGAAGCAGGGGAGACGTAGAGAAGAAGTAGAGAAGAAGCAGGGGTGAAGCAGAGAAGAAACAGGGAAGAAGTAGAGAAGAAGCAGGGGAGAAGTAGGGAAGATACAGGGGAGACGTAGAGAAGAAGTAGAGAAGAAGCAGGGGTGAAGCAGAGAAGAAACAGGGAAGAAGTAGAGAAGAAGCAGGGGAGAAGTAGGGAAGATACAGGGGAGACGTAGAGAAGAAGTAGAGAAGAAGTAGAGAAGAAGCAGGGGAGAAGCAGGGAAGAAGTAGTGAAGAAGTAGAGAAGAAGCAGGGGAGAAGCAGGGGAGAAGCAGGGGAGAAATAGAGAAGAAGTAGAGAAGTGATTCTATGATGATTGATCTAGAAAAGGTTTAGTAACATTTATTTATCAATGTTGATAGATATGATTAGAGAAAGACTTAATGAGGAGAAATACAGAAAAATGGTCGGCTATAAGTGTTGTAGCCTTGGGAACCTCGTTTAATCTTTAACATTGAAATGAACGTATCAGACACAGGTAATGAGCGTCGTAATGTCGGTGGTGGGGGTGGGGTGAGGGAGATAGTGGGGGTGGGGGTGATAGTGGTGGGGTGTTAGGAGATGATAGCAGTGACGATGGTGGTGGCGATAGTGGTGGTGGTGGTGATGGTGGTGATAGTGGTGGTGGTGGTGATGGTGGCGGCGGTGGTGATGGTGGTGGTGATGGTGGTGGTGATGGTGGGGGCGATAGTGGTGATGGTGGGGGTGATGGTGGTGGTGATGGTAGTGGTGATGGCGGGGGTGATAGCGCTGATGGTGGTGGTGATGGTGGGGCCGATAGCGCTGATGGTGGTGATAGTAATGGTGTTGGTGTAGTGGTGTTACTGTGTTGTTGGTGATGGTGCTAGTGGTATTACCGTTTTGGTAGCGGTGGTGACGAGGGTAGTTATGTTGGTTGGGGTTGTTGATGGTGGTGGTGTGAGAGTGGTGAGGATAGTGATGGAGGTGGTGTTGGTGGTGTTAATGATGTGACCCTAGTGGTTTTGTTAGTGTAATATTGATGCTAGTGGGGGTGGCGGTGTCGGTGACGGTAGAGTAATAGTGGTTGAGGTAATACTAGTGTTAATACAGGTAAAATTCCGTTATAACGAATACCATTAAAACGTACCATTATAATTAATTTTATAATTAATATAACATGAAATTCACAACCAAAAAATAATATGACGAATATGAAGATTTTGAGGGTTTTTTTTACTGGTATTTTACTCAATTTATTCATCTCCTATATATAAGTCCATTGAGTGCTTTGTTTTTGACCACAGCCGAAATACGATCTCGCTGAAATTATATTTGTATATATATATATATATATATATATATATATGTGTGTGTGTGTGTGATGGTAGCTAAGATGCTTCCATAGGCGGTATGCCGGTTGAGCACTCTATGCTCTTATAGAGCAGAGTATGATAGAATAGAAAACGAAAAATCAGTGATGCATCTGAACTCAATTTATTGTGTGTTACAATTGTTTCCCCGGCGGACAGCTCGAGACGCGATCATTGTGTGGATCTGTCTGATTCTGGAGCCGCAGGTTCGACGGACGCGTCTAATGAATCAGACAGATCCACACAATGATCGCGTCTCGAGCTGTCCGCCGGGGAAACAATTGTAACACACAATAAATTGAATTCAGATCGTTTTCTAATCTCTCTCTCTCTCTCTCTCTCTCTCTCTCTCTCTCTCTCTCTCTCTCTCTCTCTCTCTCTATATATATATATATATATATATATATATATATATATACATATATATATTTTTATTAAAATAACAGATTAAAGTTTAAGCAAAGAATCGCTGCTTTTTAATCTGTTATTTTAATAAATATTTGCTCTACGGTTCTTTTATATTTGATATATATTTTCCTTATCGAGTCCTCTTTGGATTTTAGTCTTCAATTTTATTATTATTACTATATATATATATATATATTCATTTACAATGGCTATTGGTGAGTATGATCAGTCTTGTCTGATGGTCCAGAGTAATAAGGCTCATCACTTAGTCATAATAAATGAACATTTAAACTCTACTTCGGTATTGAGTTTTCATATAATCGTCCCTCCCCCCGCACCCCACGCTTATCAATTTTTCAATTTTTTCCCAACACCAACACCCGTTTTTATTCCAACGCCTCTCGCTTATTAAATGTTGATAATCTATCTCCGGTGAAATCTTATTGTAAGTGATTCATATCGATACATTAACTGAAGAATCTAATAGTAATTTTATTTTACATTAAAAAACCCATTATATATGAATGGCGGATTGGCAGTATCGGTAGATGCTCTGACGCATAGAGTTACGGCCCTTCCCATTCTGAATTCAAATCCCGCTGAGGTTTACTTTGCCTTTCATCCTTACGGTGTTGATAAAATAAAGTACCAGTAATGCACTGGGTAATTGATGGCCTTGTGCCTAAAATAGAAACAATTATATATGACAAAAAAAAAAAACATTACAAGAAATCCCATATTTACGAACGAACACTACACAATTACCGATTCCGAATCCCCACTTATAAGAATTTCAGCAAATGTCCAACCCCCTTCCCTATTATTTAGGATCTGAGTACACACACACACACATATACATATATACATATATACATATATATACGGGACGTGGAAGCATTTCTGAATTGGGGGGAGAGGACATACTTGGTCAATTTAGTTGTAGAGATTAGTTTAGCTCTTTCCACTCTAAAATGGTAAGAAAATGCAATTTCAGTCCAAGCAGGTCATATTGCATTTACACCTTTCAACAATTATAAAGTGATTACAAAAAAATGACCTATGAAATCTGTCTCTAGATACACATACTAGCAATTGGCAAATAGTGATATGTGGAGAAAAAGTTATGACATGACAAAATATTTACTATGAAAGTTAACATAGTATGTTACACTGTTGATATCAAATATCAACCAATATAGGAAAAAACTTCGATATGCGATAAATATAATGTACATAAATTGTAGCGCATATTCAAATAGAGGTGTGTTTTGGTAGTTTGGGGAGAAAAATATAATTATGGGCTCATGGTACCTCTGGCCTCCGAGTTCCATCGCCCCTGATATATATTATATATATATATATATATATATGTGTGTGTCTGATGGTAGCTAAGATGCTTCCATAGGCGGTATGCCGGTTGAGCACTCTATGCTCTTATATATATATATATATATATATATATATATATATATATATATATATATATATATATATATATATATATATATTAATAATAATAAAATTGAAGACTAAAATCCAAAGAGGGCTCGATAAGGAAAATATATATCAAATATATAAGAACCGTAGAGCAAATATTTATTAAAATAACAGATTAAAGTTTAAGCAAAGAATCGCTGCTTTCACCATTAACGGGATCTTCTGAAACTAACAAAGTCATTCTGTAAACGCAGAACTGGATATTTCAAAAACCGTTGCAACTGGAGGAAGACAGGAAGACGATACTTTAGTTCGTGGTAACGTTCGCTGGCAAAGAACGGGAAAAAACGAATAATACGTCATTAATAGGAGCGGTGAAAAAAAATTACGCGCAAAGACAGAACCACGTTTATGGTATAAAGGAGGTCGTAGACTAATGTTCTCTTAGGTGGTGCATAGAGACGTTCTCTGGCAATGAACGAAAAAACGAAGATAATAAGTCATATGTGGAGCGTGGAGAACAATAGCACGCAAAGACAAAACCACGTAAATGGTATAGCAGAAGTCGTAGACTAAAATTCTAACTAGGAGACCAAATGAATCTCCGCTACAGAGTTAAGAACAAAGTAAATAAATACAATACAGAAGTAATAGAAACAAATAAATACATACACGCAAACAGATACGTACATACAGAAGCATACGCAAAACCTTACCAAGGTATACAAAACCACGCACATATAAATATGTGTGTGTGTGTATGTTTGTGTACAAATAAATAAATAATTATATAAACGTATATAAGCAAATAAATACGTATATATCAAGCGCGCACACATACCTACATATAAATACACGAATGTTCGGAGACGTAAGTCAACTAAAACAAGAAGTACACATATACACACACCCACCATACGTACGAACCTGCATACTCACGCAGACGCAAAACTCCCGTATACACATAGCCAAGCCCTAAATACCAGAATATGTAAAAATTATACGCCATAACAGTCAAATATACGTACGAGAAGGTATACTTACCTTCACAAAACATACGGGTAATATATACTTACCTATGCATATAAGTAAAGGAATAAACAAAACATATACTTAGCTCCCACATCAAGACGTAAAATATCCACGTATAGATCGTGCTATCCGTTAGGGTATAACGTGGGGCTGTAATACAGGAAAGTTTTGTGCAATTTATGTTTACAAGCCGAAATTGCCTCAGATTTTTTGTTTAAGATGTGGTCTGTGGCGTAGAGTATTTCCAGGGCCTCAGCGGCGCAGAGGTCACATGGTCTTTTATTTCCGTTATACGATCTAGCCCTAGCTAGGATCTCCCAGTGTAACTTATATTGGGTGTGGTTGTCTTTTAGACTCCAGATATAAGCTGAAAGTGACGTCATATTCCTTCTTAGAGGGTAACGAAAAGAATGGGTATGCATGTAAAGACGCTGCTTGAAACTATTGGCG
>CAXHJY010000565.1:40000-70000 GCA_964016885.1 Eledone cirrhosa | reverse complement strand
TATATATATATATATATATATATATATATATATATACACATACATATATATATATATATATACACATACATATATATATATATATATATATATATATATATATATATATATATTATGGAATACTGTTGGCTTCTTGCTACAATAATTTCTATACTTTTCATTTATATATATATATATATATATATATATATATACATACATACATACACACAAACACACACACACACACACACACACATATATATATATATATATATATATATATATATATATATACACATATACATACACACACACACATATATATATATTTTCACTATATATGCGTCTCAATATGCACACACATTGTTGGCACTCCATCAGTTCTGATGATGAGTGGATGAGTGTTCTAGTTGATTCGATCCACGTAACAGCCTAGTCTTGAAATGAGATTAACAGGAAAATGAGTGAGCATTCCACAGACACGTGTATCCCTTGGTGTAATTATCAGGGGGATTTAGTTATCAGTGTGTAAAAATATTGACCATTTGAAATAAGAACAATTCATTGCAAGCTGAGTTAACTAGAGCAGTATGAAAAAAAGTGTCTTGCTCAAGGACTCATTAACGCAAACGGGAATCGAACTCACGACCTGAAAATCATAAGCCAACGTGTATATATATATATATATATATATATATACACACTCACACACACACACACACACAGAAATACACACAGACATACACACAAACACACACACCCACACAAACACATACACCCACCCACATACACACACACACACACACACAGACACCACACTCCCACACACACTGTGAAGGCGCGCGTCTTAGTAGCTAGAGAATTGGATTCGCAATCGCGAGATTGCTTGTTCAATCCCCGGCCAGGGGATTGAACAAGCAATCTCGCAAGACAATTTATTTCACTTTATTGCACAATATTGCAATTTACACGTAGTATTATATATAAAACTACGAGGCAACAAGGGAGCATTTACGTCGTTGCACTATCTGCTGCAAATAAAGACCCCCCCCAATACCCTACTGTATAAAAAATGGATCGACTTTGAACAATGTAGTCTAGGATATATAAATTAGGGTTGATCATGATTGGAGCATCTTTGAATAGTTTTCTGGATCGGGATCGATTTGGGATTAAACTGCAATGATTATTTCTTTCTTTATTTATTTCTTTATTTATTTAATATTTATTTAAAAATATAGATGATTGTTTTAATTATTTGGATTGGCAGCACAGAGTTACGGCCCTTTATGATCTGAGTTCAAATTCCGCCGAGGTTAACTTTGCCTTTCATCCTTACGGGGTCGATAAAATAAAGTACCAGTAATGTACTGGGATAATTGCTGGCCTTGTGCCAAAAGTAGAAACAATTATTTAGAACTGTGACTTAACGCCTCAGAACGCGTGTCAGTACTAATATTACTAATTTTACTAATGTTAGTTCTACTAAATTATTCCGTTCATGTGAGCTGTGTTCTCCCCTCTGGGACGATACGGTAGTATGAACATTGTCATGAAAACTGTTGTCAGTGATGTCAATAAAGATGGTATCATCTTTAATCTCCCACTTGTTTTCTTTTTATCTTACAATTTTTCTTTCTACTCTTCTGTCACATTTTCAGATCGTTGGATGAGTAAAACGAAACCAACTTGATGTCCCTGTGTTGTAGAAGTAAGTCAAATTCCTGATCTCGAAAACTAATTAACCAACAGGAAACAAGGCCACTATAGGTCAATCTAAACAGTGTTTATTGGTAGTTTATTTTATGTGGAAACTGTGTTAAGATTTCGACTAGTGTGTATGAAGCCTGAAAGAATTAGGTGTGAAGGAGTGAGGTCATCCACGTGCGAAACACATAAATCAAGTGAGCTAAGGTTAGTAAAGTAATGTAATGCAATGAAATTTATTGTAATATAAAAGGCCCTTTTCTATAACTTCAGGGCAGCAGGGAACCCTCTTTATATATGATATGGAGATCAAAACAAGATTTTCCGGGTCAACAGTTACAGCAAAGTGGTTCAAAAATGCAAGTGTTTTCATGATGTAAAAGTCTTTAATTTCACAAGTCTTGGTCTCGTAATGACTCAATAAAGACGCTGAGTTGTTCAGTAAACTGTAATAAAAGTACAATGTTGTATGTGTGTTTTTTTATATGTATATCTAGTAGTAAATGTGCAAGTGTGTGTGTGTGTGTGTGTGTGTGTGTGTGTGTGTGTGTGTGTGTGTGTGTGTGTGTGTGTGTGTGTGTGTGTGTGTGTGTGTGCGTGCGTGCGTGTGTGTGTGTATTTTTACAGCTAACATACAACAAATACAGAAAAAGAATCACCAAAATAAAACCATTTCCCACTGTATGTACGCCTTCTTCTAATTTTAATGAATTTCAAGTTAGCGGTTGTCTCCCTTGCCTTTCTTGACCACAATTATTCATTAAGCTAATGGTGTTTCTCCTCCAAGTGAAATTTGAAATAATTAAAATTTCGTTCATTTCGTTTTGTGATGAGAAACAATTGCTGAGAATAAATTTGTTTTGTTTAACTCCAGTGTAAGCCTGTCCACATTTATTGTAAATAGTGTTTACCAGACTTGAGCCAAATTAGGACAGTTAACCGAAAGTATCAGTATATATATATATATGTGTGAGTCCTGGGTTCAATCGAGGGTTACGAACAGTTAGTAAGGTACTCAATACATTAGTAGAGTGTGTAAACATCAAGTTTAATAGAGACATGGCTTCAACAGAACTAGAACTGTTTCATTCAAAAGAAATCACCAGGAAAGCTTTTTTGATGATTTCTTTCGAATGAAACAGTTCTCATCATGTAGAAGCTATTTCTATATCAAACTTTATATATATATATATATAAAGTTAATAAATGAAACAAACAAAGCACAGGAGGCAATTTTACAGTTATATTACGTTGACGGTTGGTAGAAATGGAGGAGGTTTCAACGTTTCGGACAGAAGTCCTTATATATATATATATATATATATATATATATATATATATATATATATATATATATACTACACACACACACACACATATATATATTACATGTTTCATGATGTTTTTTAATGCATTGACGATAAACAATTAAGAAAAAAAATAAATCACCTTCGTCTAGTTCAGTGCTTTGGAAATATATACTTGCTAAAAAATAGAAGACCCGAGTTCCAAATGTACTCAAGTCAAGCAAAAATCAATGTGACTTAAGTAGTTTTAGTAATAACATCTTAAATTACGGGGAATATTAATTCTGCCACTCCTACAATCAACACTTTCCATATCAGTAGCAGTAAACAAAGAGCTAATTACCAAGCCAACGAGAGTGCCTTAATATGGTTACTCGATTTGTTAAAAATAACAGCCAACTTTCTAACCCTCTCCCATATTACACCGCCTTATGTTGGAGATGGAATGGTTATGGATGGAAATAATTTGATCACTGGGGGCAAATGACAACAATAACAACGAGTCATTTGCGCTGTCACTTGATCTCATAGAAACAGCAGCTAAATCTCTTTCATGCTACACCAAACCGAATTATAAAATGGAAGATCACATTCGATAATGTTCGAGGGGCGACATGACAGAACAAAAAGTTTCAATGTTCAATCAGGTTTGGGTTAAACAATACAAAATATGGATAACAACCGTGTTATTAACATGGGGTATAAATATGAGTAGGGTAGCAGCGAACACTTTGGGACTGAAACTAATAAATAAGTAGACCTGTCAACGCTCTCCGTCCGACGGGGGAGATCTCCCACCCACTTTGGGGTGGGTGAGAGATGTATGGGTATAGCTTTCATTATGTAAAATCCCGCCGAGGTTAACTTTGCCTTTCATCCATACGGGGTCGATAAAAAAGTACCAGTAATGTACTGGGTAATTGCTGGCCTTGTGCCAAAAGTAGAAACAATTATGTAAAATCTCCCCATTTTGCCTCATTTCTCCGCGTTTTAGGGCACCTTTTTTCATGGTACTCTCCGTTTGGGTATTTAGAGGTTGATAGGTTTGTATAGCTGCTACGAATTCTATCACACGTCTATATTTGAATACTCAGAAAATATTTTCAACATTCAAGTCTTTTTGCCTCCCCACCGCCTTAGCAACACTTCAGAATGATATCTCTAGTAACACATAGATATACACCATTGTATTGATTCTGGCTCTAGTGGTAACATTTGAACCCGGGTCGTAAATGGTCGTTACTGAATAACCCAATGTTAATCTTTGTCTTAACAATGCTTAAATAATGGTTTCTGATTTAGGCACAAGACCAACAATTTTGGGAGAGGGGAAAGTCGATTAAATCGACTCCAGTGCATTACTGGTGATTTATATTATCGATCCCTTAAGGATATGCTCTTTTACCTGTTCCAGCCATCCGACTGAGGCTATCCTGGGGCACCGCCCTTGGTATTGTGAAACGCCAAATGAAAGAGAGTGGAACACTATATTCTTTAAACAATAAAAAATAATTATACCTCCGACGGGACTCGAACCCGCAATCTCCGGCTAAGGAGGCCGGTGCCTTACCCATTGGGCCACTGAGGCTAAACAATAAAAATAATTATTTTACCTTCTTCAGTTATTGGTCTGCAGCCATGCTGGAGCATCACCTTCAAGCATTTTTAGGCGATAATATCAATCTCCGGTGTTTCATCAGCGACTTATTTTATCTATTTCGTATGGGGAGGGGGAATGGTAAAATCGACCCAAGGATGTAGCGAAGATATATAATACCGCAAAGTATTATTCGAAGCATCGATTCTGAAACCCTCATTCCCTGCAAGTGGTAAGCTCCCCAGAAAATTGAAGGAAGACCTGTCCTATGCTTAAATAAGAAAGCGAAACACGTTAACAATTACAGGCCTATTTCTCTCATTTTACATATCAGCAAAAACATGGAACGAACTATCAGGCGGAAGCTGATAATGTTCTTAAAGCTAAATAACATGCTACACACAACTCAGCACAGTTTCTATCCAGGTAGAAACAACCTTACATCACTTCTATCCTGAATAGAGCATACTACGTGACTCTCGTGTAGGTCAGAATCGACCATACACTTATTGATTTGGGTGACGGAATTCAGCTGGATGTACACACGCACACACACACACACACACACACACACACACACACACACACACACACACACACACACACACACACACACACACACACACACACACACACACACACACATATATATATATATATATAGCAAAAGAAAGAAGAATAACATGGTCGGCTTACAGTATTAACAATTGTTTCATTAGTCCAGTGTGTTTAAAAGTCGCTGATCGTTAGAATTTACGTCACTCGTCCTTAATTACAGTCGATACCCGACTAAATCGTGTGTGTGCATATGTGTGATAGAATGCTCGTGAAATTAACGTGTGCGTGATTGCGCATTGCATATACAACTGTACCCTTAAAATAATCTCAGGGAGATTCAGCATGACGTAGTATGTTACGAGACTGGTTCTTTGAGTTACAGGTACATTTCATTTTTGCCAGCTGAATGGACTGAAGCAATTAGACGTGTAGAGCACAACGCACCGCCGGGATTCGAACTCCCAACATCACAATCCTCAACCGAACACCCTGACCACTAAACCACGCATCTTCACGTATGTATGTATGTATGTATGTTCATATAACACTTTGTTTTGAAAATTTTGAAAATTTTGAATGTAGGTTTATAAGTTTGAATTTTCATAAGATTTTTGTAGTTGTCTCTGTGGCCTAGCGGTAGTTACTAGAGACGGTAGAGATCCTGACCTTGGGTTCAATCCTGGTCAAGAGGTACATGTAACCTTTTTCAGTTTTCATTAGAAAAAAATTTGAAAAGGTTTACCGGGAATCCTACTCCCGATCAGGATCGAACTTCAGACCAGGATCACCGTCTATAATTCCTTTAACTAGGCCACCGAGACAGCTACAAAAGTATATTGATAATTATAAACCTCCTTTCAAAATCAAAGTTAAAAAGATGTGGTGTCGTTCATAGCTTTCCTAGAGCTATTAATAATATTTGTGCTCGACTTCTGGTCATTATTGAACGTCTCTGGAATTCGCAAAATGCATAATATTTTTTATTGGAAAAGGTAAGATTTTTTCTGTAAAAAATTTGATTGCACTATTTTGTTGCTACTTATGTATTTTTCGAAAATGTTATTTATTCATTATAAAAATGAAATGATAGCATTCTATATGTAGGTTGGCCCCCTTCATCTCCTGGCAACCAATATTTTTAGACCCAGTCCGCCACTATGTATGTACGTCAGGTCGCTACTGGTAACATGTAACCCAGTACAACTTGTGCATGGTCGGGTTGTCGGCGACTAAACCGGCAACCCCACCAAGCTTGCTTGTTGAGGAGGGTGATTTTGGACATACTGCGGGATGAACAGTAAAACCTGTGAAAGGGTGGAGGAACCCAGGGAAGTCAACGGCCATCCAATAAAGGTTTTTTCTGTGGAGCGAGAGACTCCTAGTTTTCATTAAGACATCACTCAAGGAGAAGGTCATTCTAATATAAAACCTGCGACTTCATTTGCATCCAATGATGTAGACCAGTTCTTCTTTTTGGGCAAATGCATTTAATGTACAGAGAGTGGGATTGGCCCCGTGCAAACCATTTCCTCACTTAAAAAAACGTCAAGCATGGGTATCGCTTGATATGTGATAATTTTTGCGATGCATGGTATTGCTGGCCATTGGCAGGTCCCTAGCATCATTCAAATGCCGCGCCCGTGATGCTTATGCTTAAGTATCAAGCGATGGCATTACTCGAAATCAAGTTGCATTATCATGTAATGCCATGTATGTACGTACGTATGTATGTATGTATGTATGTATGTATGTATGTATGTGTATTTTTTTTTTTTTTTTTTTGCGCGGGGACATAGAAATAATCGGGCTGGATGCCCGATCGCGCAGTTAAACCACTGGGAGTGAAGAACCCCTAGCCCATGTCAGGGTATTCTTCTAGGAGAAGGCATCTCAGGAAACTGGGTTAACTCCGATATAAAACCTGCGGCTCAGTAGTTACCGATGATGTTGATCTTTTCTTCTTTTCGGGTTATAGCTACTGTCGCTCAGAGAGTGGGATTGGTTCAGTGCACAGTCTTTCCTCACTTTAAAAATATTCGTCACGCACAGGCATTGCACGAGTGCATTAATAATTATTAATAGTGTAGTATTATTATTATTATTATTATTATTATTACTATTATTATTACTTTTTTTTTTTTTTTTTTTTTTTTTTTTTTTTTTCCAATTCAATGATGTTCCAGAACAATGTAAACGAGATAATTGCCAATTTGGGTTCTGGAACAAAAAGGATCATTGGCAATAAGGGCAGGGGCCCCAAGTTATCACAACCTGGGCCCGCCCGTCATCGTGCCATTGTAATAGAGCCAAACAGGGCATTTAGTCTTGGCTGCTGGAACGTACGGACGCTGCTTGACAGGGATTCTTTGGAGCGTCCTGAACGAAGGACCGCTCTTGTTGCGAGGGAGCTTCGACGTTACGATCTTGACATCGTGGCTTTGTCTGAGACGAGGTTAGCTGGAGATGGTCATCTTACGGAATTTTGTGGAGAATATACATTCTTCTGGAAAGGAAGAGATGAAGGAACCAGAAGAGAGGCTGGGGTAGGATTTGCTGTTAAGACTGTACTGGTGAATAAATTAGAAGAATTCCCAGTGGGGATTAGTGAGCGTCTTATGTCCATGAGAGTTCCGCTGGACAAGGGAAGATATGCTACCCTGGTGGGTGTGTATGCTCCAACTATGAATTCTGTCGATGAAGAAAAACTGTCCTTTTACCATGCCTTGAAAGGTGTTTTAAGAAATATCCCTCAGGCAGACAAAGTCATCGTGCTTGGTGACTTTAATGCTAGAGTGGGTAGGGATTTTAACACATGGAATGTAATCGGAAGGCATGGGGTGGGAAAGTGTAACAGCAATGGTATGCTCTTGCTGCAGATGTGTGAGGAGCTGGATCTGTGTGTTACCAACACCATGTTCCAACAAAAGAACAAATTCAAGACCACATGGATGCATCCTGCATCTAAGGAATGGCATCTTTTGGACTACGTCCTAGTCAGGATGCGTGACAGACAGGATGTGCAGTGTGTTCGTGTTCTTCGTGGAGCTGAGTGCTGGACGGACCACCGCCTGGTACGCGCAAAAGTGAATCTAATCACCAAACGTAAAATCCGGGCTCCTGGTGTTACCCTGCCCAAAAGATTGAATGCTGCTCGTCTTAAGGATAAAAATGTGAAGAGGACATTGGAAGAAGAGATGCAGGCTGCAGATCTTGGTGAGGATTGGCCGACCCTTAAAAAGTCGGTTTATGATGTAGGCAGACGTGTTCTGGGATTGGTGCAGAGAAAGCATCAGGACTGGTTTAATGAGAAAGATGTGCATATAGATGACTTGTTGGCTGATAAGAGGCGCGCTCTGTCACGCTACTTGACGGCAAAACCACAGGAGAGGAATACGTTGCATGAGGAGCTGAGGGATGTAAAATCACGTGTTAGGCGGAGTCTTTCTCAGATGAAGGATCAGTGGTGGAGTGAGAAGGCTGGTGAGATACAAACTGCGTCTGATTGCAATAACACAAAGCTGTTGTACAGTCTCTTGCGTGAGGTTTATGGACCGTCTTCTTCTCTGGTGACACCGATTCGCAGCAGGGATGGCAAAGAGCTTCTTCGTGACTCACAGGGAATTCTACGAAGGTGGCGAGAGCACTTTGATGATCTTTTGAGTCAGCCGTCTGTCGTCAGTGAAGATTTCCTCAATCTCATTCCGGAAAGTCCTGTGAAAGTAGCTCTCGCAGAACCTCCGACACTTGTGGAGGTTGCAGTGGCTATTTCGAAGCTGAACAGTGGAAGATCTCCAGGTATGGATGGCATACATGCTGAGCTCCTGCAATATGGTGGTGAGAGACTCCTGCAACATCTTCACTCTCTGTTTGGAAGGATATGGGCTAATGAATCCGTGCCTGAGGACTGGAGAGATGCAGTAATGGTGGTCTTGTACAAGGGAAAGGGTAACAGGAATGATTGTGGGAACTACAGAGGTATATCATTGCTTTCTGTCGTGGGGAAAGTTTTATGTAGGGTGCTTCTGGACCGTCTGCTGACACACATTGCAGATTGTGTCCTTCCTGAAAGTCAATCTGGTTTTCGTGTTGGACGCGGCACTACTGATATGATCTTCTCAGCTAGACAGCTCCAGGAGAAGTGCATTGAACAGGGCTTGGATCTGTATCAGGTTTTTGTCGATCTGACAAAGGCTTTCGATACTGTCAACAGAGATGCATTATGGAAGGTTCTCCAGAAACTTGGTTGCCCTGATAGGTTCCTTGCTTTAGTTAGGTCTTTCCATGACGACATGAAGGCTTGGGTTAATGTCGGAGGTAACATGTCGGAGCCTATCTCAGTAAAAAATGGAGTGAAACAGGGGGATATTCCAGCACCGACCCTGTTTGCCATATACTTTGCAATGGTTTTCTGTGTTGCATTCAGGAATTGCGAGCATGGTGTTTACATCCGATATCGAACCTCAGGCAGCATATTTAACATCAGGCGCTTTGCTGCGAAGACAAAAGTATTTACATCAGTCATAAGAGACCTCTTGTATGCAGATGATTGCGATCTTGTAGCGCACACAGAGAGTGATATGCAGCACATTTTGAATGTATTTTCTGACGCTTGCACTGCCCTGGGTTTGACTGTCAGTCTCAAGAAAACCGTCGTCATGTACCAACCTGCACCTGGTAGGCAGTACACTGAACCAAACATCTATGTGTATGGCAAACGACTTGGAGTGGTTGATCAGTTTGTCTACCTGGGAAGCACTGTCAATCGATACGGCAACCTTGACAGTGAAATCTCACTTAGGATTAGGAAAGCAAGTGATGCTTTCGGAAAGCTAGAAAGGCGACTCTGGGGTCGGCGAGACATATGCAGGAGGACAAAGGTAAGGGTGTACAGGGCATGTGTACTCTCTTGTCTTCTTTATGCCTGCGAGACCTGGGTCACATATTGACGCCACCTTAAGCAATTGGAGCGTTTCCATCAGATGTGTCTCAGACGGATACATGGCGTTCACTGGAGGGACCACATCAGTGATGTCGAGATTTTGGAAAGCTCTATGTGTGACAGTATAGAAGCTCTTGTGCTTAAGCAGCGACTCCGTTGGAGTGGTCACCTTGCCAGGATGAAGGATTCTAGAATACCAAAACAACTCTTCTATGGAGAGTTGGTTAAAGGAAAACGACCGCCACATAAACCAAAAAAGAGGTATAAGGATTCCTTGAAGGCCTCTCTGAGAGACGCTAACATCTCTGCTGATACATGGGAAAATATTGCTGCTGATCGTAGTAAATGGAGAAAGACTGTATATGAGGGAAAAGTTGCCTTTGAGGCATCTCGAATCGCACACGAGAAAGTAAGGCGGGACGTGAGGAAGGGTATTGCTGTTGCACTTCCAGACGGCGAGGGTCCTCCTATGTTTCTGACATGCAGCGTCTGTGCGAGACTCTGCCTAAGCAAAGCTGGACTCGAAAGTCATCTTCGCAGTCATAAAGTAAGACCAGTGGTTGACTACCAGGCTGCTGTTGGAGATGCTACTCATCATGCTTGCCAAACATGTGGTAGAGAATGTAAATCAGCAGGAGGACTCAAGCGACATGCAAAAGTACACGAACTCCAACCACAGCCGACTATTCCCAGTAAATGTTTTGGTTGCCGACTCTGTGCAAGACATTTTAGATCATTGGCTGGGCTAAAAAGCCACATTCGATCGCAGCACTGTTAGTTGCTATCGTGTGTTTGTGTGTGTGTGTGTGTGTGTGTGTAGATATGCTTATGTGCGTGCGTGTGTGTGTATATATATATGAATATGTATATTATTATTGTTGTTGTCGTTATTATTATTATTGCTATTATTATTATTATTATTATTATTATTATTATTATTATTGTTATTAATGTATGTGTGTATATATGTGTGAGTGTATGTGTATGTATGTGTGTGTGTATATATGTATGTATGTGTATGTATGTGTGTGTGTATATATATGTGTATATATATATATGTGTATATATATGTGTGTATATATATATATATATATATATCTTTTCCCTTTTTTTTTTTTTTTTTTATTTATTTATTATTATTATTATTATTATTATTATTATTATTATTATTATTATTTTTTTTTTTTTTTTTTTTTTTTTATTGTGCAATGGCCATACTCGATAACGAGGGGGCAGCCATCATGTATGTATGTATGTATGTATGTATGTATGTATGTATGTATGTATGTACGTACGTACGTACGTACGTATGTATGTATGTATGTATGTATGTATGTATGTATGTATGTATGTATGTATGTCAGGTCACCAGTTGGTGCTACTGGTAACATGTATCCCAGTACAACCTGTCTCATGGTCGGGTCGTTGGCGACTAAACTGGCAACCCCACCAAGGTTTCTTGGTGAGGAGGGTGACTTTGGACATCCTGCAGGACTAAAAACAAAACCTGTCAAAGGGCAAAGAGCTCTTAAGAGTCAATGGCCATCCAAAATCACCGGGAGAGATGACTCCTTAGCCTTTGTCAAGGCAGAATTCTAGGAGAAGGAAAACACTGATATAACACCTGCAACCCTGATGGTATCCAATGATGTTGACTTGTTCTTCTTTTTGGTAAATATCATCTTGGTTAAGAGAGTGGGACTGGCTTTGTGCAGTGCCTTTGCTCACTATAAAAGCTTAACGGCACAGGCATGGTTTTATATCTGGAGATCTCTCTGCACTTGTCCTCACATGGTACCATGGGCCCAGCACTATGTGTCAATAATTGTCACAAGTGTAGTGTTTGTACCAGAGTTTTCAAGTCGCTGGCTGGACTAAAAAGTCACACTCGTTCAGCGCATCGGTAAGGGTTCTCCTACATGGATATAAAGTAGTGGCCGTACTCGAAAACGAGTTGGCAGCCACCATGTATGTATGTATGTATGTATGTATGTATGTATGTATGTATGTATGTATGTATGTATGTATGTATGTATGTATGTATGTATGTTATCTCTTTCTCTTAATTTCGAGTATATTTTTTTGACCGGCCACCTTCCTGGTGGTAAGGTTGTAAAAGAAAAGAAATTGTCATCCCTTGAATCGCAAGAATGTTTTGCAAATTTTGACGGTGCCAAATCCAAGTTCAGTCATACTTTGGTCCAAGCGGGTTGGTATATAACCCGTAGCACCAATAATGATGGGTATGAAGCTAAAGGTGTATCTTGGATACTGGATTTGTAAACTCCTCATCAATGGTCCGTAGATGTCCTCTTTCTCCTGTATTTTTCTGACAACGTTTACCTCAAGTGGGCAGCTGATCTCCACAACAGAACACGTTTTCAATGTGTGGTCTCAAACAACAATATCAGGCCGGTTGTGCTTTAATTTGGTGGCAGTTTTTATTTTCAGGTTCCACCAGTATTCTTTAGTGCCATCTGTCTCAATATATTCTTCCTCATTCGTTGTTAATTTTGTTTTCCGAAATGCTTTCCAGATGGTTCTAGCTATCCCATCGTGTCTCATGGGAGGTAGTAGCGAGATGACATTCTTTCGCAGCTGGCAACAATGTGGCTTACATCCTCGATCTTTGTTTTACATAGCCTACATTTATTGTCAGCTGCTGGCCCTCCCCTTTTGTGCAGCAGATATTTGGTAGGGAGTTCTTGTTCCTGTATTGCATAGAGATATCCCTCAAGGTGTGATGTCATAAACTTGTCGGAACTCCATGCCAGGCTTTTTGAGTGGTTTATCCCTTCTACGGTCTGTGTTTTACGTCTCAAGTATCCATGCACAACTTTTTCTGTAAATTGGTCAATTTTTTCATCTTGTTTGAACATTGAATAGGATCTTCCGATTTATCTGGGTGAGAGATTTATATCAGGCTTTATTCCATATCTCTCCTCCAGATCAGTCGCTATTCTAATGATATTTTTTTTTTCATGCTCATAAACCTGAGCAAGATGGTTGCCAACCCTTTTCCTCTGTTGAAGGTGTTGCTTCAGTGTTACTATCCGGGTCTCATATGTTGTTAATATGGATTTTAGACCCCAAGTATGTATGTATGTATGTATGTATGTATGTATGTATGTATGTATGTATGTATGTATGTATTTTTTTTTTGCATGTCAGGTCACCAGTTGGTGCAACTGGTAACATGTATCCCAGTACAACCTGTCTCATGGTCGGGTCGTTGGCGACTAAACTGGCAACCCCACCAAGGTTTCTTGGTGAGGAGGGTGACTTTGGACATCCTGCAGGACTAAAAACAAAACCTGTCAAAGGGCAAAGGAGCACTTAAGAGTCAATGGCCATCCAAAATCACCGGGAGAGATGACCCCTTAGCCTTTGTCAGGGCAGAATTCTAGGAGAAGGAAAACTCTGATATAACACCTGCAACTCTGATGGTATCCAATGATGTTGACATGTTCTTCTTTTTGGTAAATATCATCTTGGTTAAGAGAGTGGGACTGGCTTTGTGCAGTGCCTTTGCTCACTATAAAAGCTTCACGGAACAGGCATTGTTTTATATCTGGAGATCTCTCTGCACTTGTCGTCACAGGGTACCATGGGCCCAGCACTATGTGTCAATAATTGTCACAAGTGTAGTGTTTGTACCAGAGTTTTCAAGTCGCTGGCTGGACTAAAAAGCCACACTCGTTCAGCGCACCGGTAGGGGTTCTACATGGATATAAAGTAGTGGCCGTACTCGAAAACGAGTTGGCAGCCACCATGTATGTATGTATGTATGTATGTATGTATGTATGTATGTATGTATGTATGTATGTATGTATGTATGTATGTATGTATGTATGCATGTATGTATATATGTTTGTATCTATGTACGTATGTATATATATTTTGTCTCATAATTTTCAGTTTATCTTAGACCGACCATATTCCCGGTGGCAGGGTTGTAAAGAAGATATTTTGTTCGTCCCTTGTATAGTCGATCATCCCTTGCATGTATGTATATGTATGTGTATGAATGAGTGTGTGTACGAATGTGTGTATGTGTATGTATGTGTGTGTAAGTATGTGTACATATGTCAATGCATGCATGTATGTGTATGCATGCATGTGTGCGCGCTGTATGTATGTGTATATATATATCTATCTATCTGTGTGTGTATATGTATGTATGTATGTATGCGTATATGTATGTATGCATATATATGTATGTATGTATGTATGTATGTATGTATGTATGTATGTATGTATGTATGTATGTATGTATGTATGTGTGTATGAATGTATGTATTTGATGTATGTATGTATGTTATATATATATGTATCTATCTGTGCGTGTGAGTATGAATGTATGTATGTATGCGTATATGCATATGCATATATCTATGTATTTTTTGTATGTATGTATGTATGTATGTATGTATGTATGTATGTACGTGTGTGTATATATGTATGTATGAATGTATGTATTTGTTGTATGTATGTATATTTGTATATGTGTATATTCATCTCAATTATACATACTTAAACATTATTAAAAAACACAACCCCCAAAATCTAAGTAAAAAATGAATGGCGATCAATATTTATTTGCTTTTAGCTGTAATCCAATCCAGACAAACAGCAGACGATAAAATAGTGTAGAATATACAATATAATGTATACAATATAAAGTGTAACACAAGTCAGATTATGTGACGGTATTGTGCTGGTGTTGCTGCTGTTGTTGTTATTGCTGTTTGTTGTTGTTGTTGATTCTGTTGGTGTTGTGCTGGTGTTGCTGCCGTTGTTGTTATTGCTGTTTGTTGTTGTTGTTGATTCTGTTGGTGTTGTGCTGGTGTTGCTGCCGTTGTTGTTATTGCTGTTTGTTGTTGTTGTTGATTCTGTTGGTGTTGTGCTGGTGTTGCTGCCGTTGTTGTTATTGCTGTTTGTTGTTGTTGTTGATTCTGTTGGTGTTGTGCTGGTGTTGCTGCCGTTGTTGTTATTGCTGTTTGTTGTTGTTGTTGATTCTGTTGGTGTTGTGCTGGTGTTGCTGCCGTTGTTGTTATTGCTGTTTGTTGTTGTTGTTGATTCTGTTGGTATTGTGCTGGTGTTGCTGCTGTTGTTGTTATTGCTGTTTGTTGTTGTTGTTGATTCTGTTGGTGTTGTGCTGGTGTTGCTGCCGTTGTTGTTATTGCTGTTTGTTGTTGTTGTTGATTCTGTTGGTATTGTGCTGGTGTTGCTGCTGTTGTTGTTATTGCTGTTTGTTGTTGTTGTTGATTCTGTTGGTGTTGTGCTGGTGTTGCTGCCGTTGTTGTTATTGCTGTTTGTTGTTGTTGTTGATTCTGTTGGTATTGTGCTGGTGTTGCTGCTGTTGTTGTTATTGCTGTTTGTTGTTGTTGTTGATTCTGTTGGTGTTGTGCTGGTGTTGCTGCCGTTGTTGTTATTGCTGTTTGTTGTTGTTGTTGATTCTGTTGGTGTTGTGCTGGTGTTGCTGCCGTTGTTGTTATTGCTGTTTGTTGTTGTTGTTGATTCTGTTGGTGTTGTGCTGGTGTTGCTGCCGTTGTTGTTATTGCTGTTTGTTGTTGTTGTTGATTCTGTTGGTGTTGTGCTGGTGTTGCTGCCGTTGTTGTTATTGCTGTTTGTTGTTGTTGTTGATTCTGTTGGTGTTGTGCTGGTGTTGCTGCCGTTGTTGTTATTGCTGTTTGTTGTTGTTGTTGATTCTGTTGGTGTTGTGCTGGTGTTGCTGCCGTTGTTGTTATTGCTGTTTGTTGTTGTTGTTGATTCTGTTGGTGTTGTGCTGGTGTTGCTGCCGTTGTTGTTATTGCTGTTTGTTGTTGTTGATTCTGTTGGTGTTGTGCTGGTGTTGCTGCCGTTGTTGTTATTGCTGTTTGTTGTTGTTGATTCTGTTGGTATTGTGCTGGTGTTGCTGCTGTTGTTGTTATTGCTGTTTGTTGTTGTTGTTGATTCTGTTGGTGTTGTGCTGGTGTTGCTGCCGTTGTTGTTATTGCTGTTTGTTGTTGTTGTTGATTCTGTTGGTGTTGTGCTGGTGTTGCTGCTGTTGTTGTTATTGCTGTTTGTTGTTGTTGTTGATTCTGTTGGTGTTGTGCTGGTGTTGCTGCCGTTGTCATTGGTGTTGCTGCTGTATTTGTTGCTGATAGTTTTGTGCTGTTGTTGCTGATGTTGTTACTACTACTGCTGATGTTGTTATTGCTGTTGCTGCTGTTATTGTTATTGCTGGTGCTGTTGTTGTTATTGTTGCTGATGTTGCTGATGTTCTTACTGCTGTTGCTGTTCTTGTTGTTGATGCTGTTGTTGTATTTGTTGCTGGTGTTGTTGTGCTGTTGTTGCTGATGATGTTACTACTACTGCTGTTGCTGTTGTTATTTCTGCTCCTATAGTTGTTATTGCTGCTGCTGTTGTTTTAATTCCTGCCGATGTTGTTGCTGTTGTTGTTGCTACTGTTGCTGTTATTGCTGCTGCTGTTGTTGCTGCTGTTGTTGCTGCTACTGTTGTTGTTATTGCTGCCGCTGTTGTTGTTATTGCTGCTGCTGGTGTTATTACTACTGCTGTTGTTGTTGTTGTAATTGCTGCTGCTGTTGTTGCTGCTGTTGTTATTGTTGCTGCTGTTGTTGCAATTGCTGTTGTTGCTACTGCTGTTGTAATTACTGATGTTGTTGTAATTGCTGCTGATATTATTGCTTCTGCTGTTGTTGCTGCTGCTGTTGCTGCTGTTGTTACTGCTGTTGTTAGTGCTGTTTTTGCTACTGTTGTTGCTACTGTTGTTGCTGCTGTTGTTGCTGCTGTTGTTGCTGCTGTTGTTGCTGCTATTGTTACTGCTGTTGTTACTGCTGTTGTTACTGCTATTGTTACTGCTATTGTTACTGCTGTTGTTACTGCTGTTGTTACTGCTGTTGTTAGTGCTGTTGTTGCTACTGTTGTTGCTTCTGTTGTTGCTGCTGTTGTTGCTGTTGTTGCTGCTATTGTTACTGCTGTTGTTGCTGCTATTGTTACTGCTGTTGTTGCTGCTATTGTTACTGCTGTTGTTGCTGCTATTGTTACTGCTGTTGTTGCTGTTGTTGTTGCTGCTATTGTTACTGCTGCTGTTGCTGTAATTGCTGCTGTTCCTTCGGGTTATTGTTTAGATACTATCAGTTTAGATTTGCAGTCCATCAGCCCCTTAAAGCTCCCCAAATTATTTGCTCTATAACAATCATTTGAATAAATTCTCTAAGAATCACACAACTTTTGTTAGCTATGATTTGGGCATGAGTGGATGTGAGTGTAAGGGTGTGTGTGTGTGGCTGAGTGTGAGGATGTGAGTGTGTCGCTGTGAGTGTGTGGATGTGTGGAGGTGAGTGTGAGGATGTGTGTGTGTGTGGATGTGAGTGTGTGGATGTGAGTGTGTGGATGTGGATGTGAGTGTGTGGATGCGAGTGTGTGGATGAGTGTGTGGATGTGTGTGTGTGGATGCGAGTATGTGGATGTGAGTGTGTGGATGTGAGTGTGTGGATGTGTGTGTGTGGATGCGAGTGTGTGGATGTGAGTGTGTTGATGTGCGTATGTGGATGTGAGTGTGTGGATGTGAGTGTGTGGATGTGTGTGTGTATATGTGTGTGTATGCACGCGCGTTTTCGTGTATGTATGTATATGTATTTGTTTGTGTGTACATGTGCATATGTATATATATATATATATATACAATATGTTGAAAAGGTAACACACTAGAGAGAGATAGTGCGCCATCAATAAAACAGGGAAAACCACCAGTGTGTGGAATCTTTCTAGTAGCTCGTCCCTCAGACACCACTGATTCACTGCCCTAAAACGCTGTGACATCTCTCTCCTACGTGTAGCTGGGCGGTCGCTTTAGATTCTCTTATTTGTCTGGAATGTATAGCCTTACACACGCTGATGAACCATGGGCTACTTCATTTCAGTCAACAACTTCTTGGCGAAACAGATCTCTTTTGATTTGTACGTGTCTTATATAGTTATAGAGGTGCGTCTCTACACTTTAGTTTATATTTTTAATTATCGTGTCTCTACCCTGCCTTTCATAGGTTATAGATTCCATACACTGGTGGTTTTCCCCTGTTTTATTGATAACGCACTGTATATCTCTCTCTAGTGTGTTACCTTGTCAGCATATTGTATTTTAAATAGCTCAGGATTCTTTCTCCTTTGAGCGCATTATTGGCAGGGAAGAAGAAGAAGAAGCAGAATAAGAAGGACGAGGAGGAGGATGAGAAGAAGAAGAAGAAGAAGAAGAAGAAGAGGAAAATGAGGAGGAGGAGAAGAAGAAGAAGAAGAAGGAGGAGGAGGAGGAGAAGAAGCAGAAGAAGAAGGAGGAGAAGGAGGAGAAGAAGAAGAAGATTTTTAGCGAAAAAATATAATCTATAAAAAAAATCATAGTCATCACTCCAAATGTATATAAACAATCACAGCCACACTCACCATCATCATCATCTTCATCGTGGTCGTCGTCTTTGTCATCATCATCATAATCATCATCATCTTTGTCATCATCATCATCGTCGTCATGTTTGTCATCATCATCATCATCATCATCATCGTCGTCATGTTTGTCATCATCATCATCATCGTCTTTATCAACGTTAACATCATCACTATATTCATCATTATCCTAATGAACATTTACCATCACCCTCACCACAATAAACACCACTACACACACTGTGTTTCTACCACTGTACATGTAACTATATACCCCACATCTATCTACACCACTACCATAACAAACACACCTTATAAAAATGTATACACACCTTATAAAGATACACACATACACACAACTCATTCAAAACACACATATATATATATATACATAAATAAATATATATATATATATATATATATATATATATACATAAATAAATATATATATATATATATATATATATATATATATATATATATATATATATATATATATATAACGAAGGAAGTGTCGTAAGGAACCAGAAGCACCATAACGCACCAGAGTACTCAATACTTAGAGTAATAGAGTGGGTAATAGGAAAAAGTTTAACCTATATTTAACCTAAACTTTTTCCTATATATATATATATATATATATAATGTAGGAGGTGAGTTTTATTGTAGCACAATAAAGCAATACAAATATCGGATAAGTAGCACTCTACAGTTTGTAGGACTGGAGTATAAATAATATAAGATCAAAAGATGGTTAAAAGAGTTCCAAGTATTTTATTATGCGCATTTCAAAAACAAATATCATCATGGGATGATATCTGCGTTCTCATCAGATAAAATAGGGAGAGATGATATGAAGCTTAAAAAACACTTGTGAATAGTGAAGTTTTAAATCAACATATGAAAAATAAATTAAGATTGATGTATAAGATTGGGAAAAAGTGAGGGGGGAGGTAAGAAAGATGAAGAGATGAGAGTAAAGGATGGTGGGGGAGAAGTATAAGAAGGAAGGATGAGAGAGGAGGAGAGATGGGTGATAGAGAGAGAGAGAGAGATAGCCTTTACAACTGAGAAAAAAATATATATTGTCTCACAGAGTGAAATTAAAAAACCGTTGGAAGATAATAGATAATTTAAAAGATTTTGAAATTAAAAGTTAATGAGGTTTATGCATGAAGAAAAAGGAATTAAGAATATATTAAATTAAGGTTTGTATATTGAAGGGTTTAATAATATGTGCGAGGAAAAGAATTTATTAATATGTATTATTAAAATAAAAATATTAATGTTATTAAGGATATAATGTGAAAAGAAGGAGAAGAATGAATGAGTTATGAATTTAGAGGAATTAGTTAGGGTTTAAGTTTGTTTTTATGTAATGTGTACGTAAATAATTTGTTTAAAATGAGCGCGGAAGGAAAGAAGAAAAGAATGTTTAAGGAAGAAAATATCTAACATCAAAAAGTATATATGTTTACGAAATATTTTCTAATGGTAATAATATAATATATTAAAAGAAATTAGTTAGGGTTTAAGTTTGTTTTTATGTATTGTAATATGTAAAAGTCAAATTAAGTAGTAGTTTAAAACGAGCATGAAAGGATGGAGGAGATAAGAAAAATTTAAGGAAGAAAAAAATCTAACGTCAAAAAATTATATGTTCACGAAGGACTTCTAATGGTAATACTATAATGTATTAAAAAAATAATTTTTATGGCCAATGATATAAAGAAAGATGGAAGAATGAATAATGTTGTGGTGAGTAATAATAAGAATTGAGAAGTAGTTGGGAAGAAAAAGTACAGATTAGAGGTTAGAAATTAAAAAGAAAAAAGGAAGAAAGGAAAATGATAAAGAGGAATGATATAGAATGAGTAAATTGTATTATATAATATATAATATTGAAATAAGGTAGAAAGATGGGTATATTTGTAAAAGATATATAAGCCTTTGAGAAAAAGGATTTTATGGCAATATATTATATTATTACCATTAGAAAATATTTCGTAAACATATATACTTTTTGATGTTAGATATTTTCTTCCTTAAACATTCTTTTCTTCTTTCCTTCCGCGCTCATTTTAAACAAACTATTTACGTACACATTACATAAAAACAAACTTAAACCCTAACTAATTCCTCTAAATTCATAACTCATTCATTCTTCTCCTTCTTTTCACATTATATCCTTAATAACATTAATATTTTTATTTTAATAATACATATTAATAAATTCTTTTCCTCGCACATATTATTAAACCCTTCAATATACAAACCTTAATTTAATACTATTCTTAATTCCTTTTTCTTCATGCATAAACCTTATTAACTTTTAATTTCAAAATCTTTTAAATTATCTATTATCTTCCAACGACTTATTAATTTCTCTCTGTGAGACAATGTATATTTTTTTCTAAGTTGTAAAGGCTATCTCTCTCTCTCTCTCTATCACCCATCTCTCCTCCTCTCTCATCCTTCCTTCTTATACTTCTCCCCCACCATCCTTTACTCTCATCTCTTCATCTTCCTTACCTCCCCCCTCACTTTTTCCCAATCTCATACATCAATCTTAATTTATTTTTCATATGTTGATTTAAAACTTCACTATTCACAAGTGTTTTTAAGCTTCATATCATCTCTCCCTATTTTATCTAATGAGAACGCAGATATCATCCCATGATAATATTTGTTTTTGAAATGCGCATAATAAAATACTTGGAACTCTTTTAACCATCTTTTGATCTTATATTATTTATACTCCAGTCCTACAAACTGTAGAGTGCTACTTATCCGATATTTGTATTGCTTTATTGTGCTACAATAAAACTCACCTCCTACATTATATATATATATATATATATAGGAAAAAGTTTAGGTTAAATATAGGTTAAACTTTTTCCTATTACCCACTCTATTACTCTAAGTATTGAGTACTCTGGTGCGTTATGGTCCATCTGGTTCCTTACGACACTTCCTTCGTTATATATATATATATATATATATATATATATATATATATATATATATATTTATATATATTTATTTATGTATATATATATATGTGTATTTTGAATGAGTTGTGTGTATGTGTGTATCTTTATAAAGTGTGTATACATTTTTATAAGGTGTGTTTGTTATGGTAGTGGTGTAGATAGATGTGGGGTATATAGTTACATGTACAGTGGTAGAAACACAGTGTGTGTAGTGGTGTTTATTGTGGTGAGGGTGATGGTAAATGTTCATTAGGATAATGATGAATATAGTGATGATGTTAGTGTTGATAAAGACGATGATGATGACGATGATGATGATGACGATGATGATGATGATGACAAACATGACGACGACGATGATGACGATGACAAATATGATGATGATGATGAAGACAAAGACGATGACCACGATGAAGATGATGATGATGATGATGGTGAGTGTGGCTGTGATTGTTTATATACATTTGGAGTGATGACTAGGATTTCTTTTTATAGATTATATTTTTTCGCTAAAAATCTTCTTCTTCTTCTTCTTCTTCTTCTTCTAGAGCCTATTGTAAGGTTTTAGTGTTGGTAAGTGTTGATGTTGAACCCAGAGGTGATTGGTGCTGATGATGGCGATATATAATACAGTGCAGTCTTGATTGTTTGATCTGAATGGCTGTGTTAGAGGTTGAGGTAATCATACAATTCTTGAACAAACGTCTTTACCCCCCTTACCTTGCAGACCTCTACTTTCTTTCTTCGTCCCTTAACAACGCATTCTTTCAGCACTTGTTTCTCGTATGGGTAGGAGAGGACACACACACACACACACACACACACACACACACACACACACACACACACACACACACACAGACACACTTCACACACACTCCACACACACACACACACACACACACACACACACACACACACTCCACATACACGCAGACACACTCCACACACACACACGCACTCCTTGTTTCTCGTATAGGTAGGAGAGTACACACACACACACACACACACACACACACACACACACACACACACACACACACACTCAACACACACACACACACACACAGACGTTAAACTATATATTGTATGTGCTCTGTTAATATACACCTATTGGAATGTATTTCAATTTTATTTATTATGCGCATGAATATATTTGTAACAAGGCAAGATAATAATGTACAATATCTCCTATTATATTTTAATAGTTATATATATATATATATGTACAGGGTGTCCCCCAAAAATGTATACACACCTCAACAGCATTCTAATAAATATTGCCTGTACAGGTAATCAAAGTGTGTATGCATTTTTTGGGACACCCTGTATATATATATATATATATATTTATATATATATATATATATATAATAATTGTTTCTACTTTAGGCACAAGGCCAGCAATTACCCAGTGCATTACTGGTACTTTATTTTATCGACCCTGTAAGGATGAAAGGCAAAGTCAACCTCGGCGGGATTTGAACTCAGATCGTAAAGGGACGTAACTATGCTGGAAAGCATGGCGTCCGACCTTCTACCCATACTGCCAATATATAATAATAATATATATGCAGTAAGAAACACAGTAAACTGTATGTATGTATATATATATATATATATATATATATATATATATATATATATATATATATATATATATATATATATATATATATATATATATATATATATATATATATATATATATATATATATATATATATATATATATATATATATATATATATATATATATATATATATATATATATATATATATATATATATATATATATAGAGAGAGAGAGAGAGAGAGAGAGATACACGCCGTGCACACATGTATATGAGCGAGTGTGTTTGCGTGTATGTAAGTATTGTACATGTAGTTATGCGTGTAACTGTATATGTGTTTATATTAATTCTTCGTCTGTGTATATTATCGGAATGTACTTTAATACAGATGCTATTCCATCTTTCCTTGTATCACATTTTAAATATCCACCACCCTGGGGATTTATTTATACAAAGTGGGAAGTGATAAAAAATCTGAAAGAAACATAAACATTTATGTAGGCGCACACACACACACACAGAGATACAGGTATACGCACACGCACACACACGCGCACGCACACAAAGATGCATATATATATATATTGAAAACAAAGCGAGGTTTCACATTAAGGTCTTTATTGATTATACACAGTTACGACTATTTCAGATGGGTCGCTCAGGATCTATATAAACGTTTGAGTCAGGTCTATAGCGTTTATATAGATTCTAAACCTCTTTAATGTGAAATTAAATATATACACGTGCCTTAAACCACGAATCTACTGAACCACCTATATATATATGTAAGTATGTTTGTTTTGAAACAGTGAGCGAGTTTGTAATTAGAAATATAAGCTTTCACCGTATTTGTGACTAAAGAAATGTTTAGCCTGATAGTGGGGTTTAGAACCCTCAGAGAAATGGAAAAAGATGAGTATTGACGTACATGGGAGTCGAACCCACATCTTTGGTTATCCAGACCACTGTGCTACCAATTTCTAATTTCAAACTCGCTCACTGTTTCAAAACATACTTACTTGTCATTTACTTGCTAAGAATGTAGCTTCTAATTTGAATAGAAGGAGATGGGTGATGTGTTGGTGTAATGGTAACACAGTGCTCTCGATAACCAAAGATGTGGGTTCGACTCCCATGTACGTCAATACTCATCTTTTTCCGTTTCTCTGAGGGTTCTAAACCCCACTATCAGGCTAAAAATTTCTTTAGTAAAAAATACGGTGAAAGCTTATATTTCTAATTTCAAACTCGCTCACTGTTTCAAAACATACTTACTTGTCATTTACTTGCTAAGAATGTAGCTTCTAGCTTCTAAAGGTTATATTTCTAATATATATATATATAGCGGCGATGAATTAGTTTTGCGAGGTTTTTTATATGAAATCGTGTGTCGAAACAAATATTGTTATACTTGGGGAAGGTCATATTTGTGTAATATTGCCAGAATTAATAACAGAACACACTCACTGTTTGGTTGGTTTTCACTTCTCGCTTCTGTGTCCTTTATATCGGTAATCTAACTTACTCGGTCCTCAATATTGCCATTGACTGACCGACGGTCAAACATAATACAGATACAATATAGACACAAACACATATATATAGTTTATCATAAATCTTTCGTTGCACATCTGCAACATCGTCAGTGGTGTTATATTGTCCTCCTGTTGTGTTGTATGTCTACGCCATTTTTATTCAGTCTCAATAAAGACTGAATAAAAATGGCGTAGACATACAACACAACAGGAGGACAATATAACACCACTGACGATGTTGCAGATGTACAACGAAAGATTTATGATAAACTATATATATATGTGTTTGTGTCTATATTGTATCTGTATTATTTTTGACCGTCGGTCAGTCAATGGCAACATTGAGGACCGAGTAAGTTAGATTACCGATATAAAAGACACAGAAGCGAGAAGCGAAAACCAACCAAACAGTGAGTGTGTTCTGTTATTAATTCTCGCAATGTTACACAAATATGACCCTCCCCAAGTATAACAATATATATATATATATATATATATATATATATATATATAGAGAGAGAGAGAGAGAATACACAAGAATCAAAGCTATGTTAGAACATTTAATTGCTGACAATTGTTTCTTCCATGCCTAGGCTTGGAGTCTTCGGAGCATTATTAATAATATTTGTACATATAATCAGCCTCCTATTCCGCTGAAGAATCATACAGATACATATTGTGGTCAACAGTGTGGGATGGATACGACATATATTATGTTATACTATAATTGTACAATAAGATTCAAAATCAAAATTAAAAGCTTTTGGTGGAGCACATGTGACAGATAATACAAGAGCGTCTATTAAATAAATAAATAAAATTAAAGAGACAGTACGTGCGTTAGTCATATATAAAGCAATTGAACAAGCAAAAGTATCAAGCATATATGAATGCTGGGTGTTGCATACAAAATACAAGCACTTAAAGCGGGTGTGTTATTATATTATGGTGGTTGCAGTGCAGAGATATTTTCTGTGTAGATCAAATATGTGTGTGTGTAGAATAAGAAAGTTCCAGGTTTCACATCCATTACTTTTGTCACGATATATTTGTATTGAGTGTCTGTTATAGTAATGGCTTGTAAAGTAAAGTAACTTAGTGTTATTTAGTCCGTATCGTATATTACATTTGTAGAGCTGGGAGAATTTACTACTGTTTAATACCCGGAAGTGGGAATGGAAATAAGGGGAGCTAATGCGTAAGGGGAGGTAACTAGCTCATTATAATAATAATTACTCATTGTTCTTAGGGACTTTATATAGTGTTATAATTGAGGTCCTAATATAGAAACTATATATTTATATTTAATTTAATTTTAAACCCAGTCTACTCTCTCCTAATACATTAAGGTATCATTATAAAGTTGCCTATCAAGTATTATAAAGTGCCATAATTGAATTTCCCATACAAAGTGTTATATATTTATATTAATTTAATCTTAGATACAGTCTACCCTCCCAAAATATATCAAAGGTTTTACCAGATTGCTGTCTACCCAGTATATGGTAAGATATGTAATACCGTATAGCTGTTTGCATGGTAAAATAGATATATCTCTAGAGTAAATAAACACATCCTTTATATACAATGTTATTAATGTTAATCCATACATTTAATTATAGATGTATACATAATTCATTGTTCCATATTGCATTTAAGTTAGATAAATCCCTTATGTTACTACATTAATCCTATATATACAATGATATTAATTTTTACATTTAATTGAAAATGTATATATAATTCATTGTTACGTTTAATATTTAAAGTTTATCCAAATTATATTTCCATCACTATATAATTATAAGTAATCTAAGTTTACTATAGTAAGAGTATAGAGTTATAGGTCGGCTGAATTGTTTAGCAGAAAGGGTGGATCATAAGTGTGGTGCAGTGGTGCAATGCAAGCCCTAAAGGTGAAGTGCTAATGGAGGTGCTGAGTTCAAAACTGACATTGCTATATACTAGGTTTAAAGCTTTGGAAAGAGTGTCGGAAGCGGTGCTGGCACGATGCAAACATTTCTGATTTTTTATTAAGGAGGTTAAGGTTCGAAAAGATTATAGTATGGGTCTCTAGAAGACAGAGGTTACAAAATTTATTAGGTGGTTTATACGATGCTGTCCTACCTACTACTTCTCATTGAAGTGTATATTATCTATTCCTAGTTTTCAGATAGTGTATGAAGCTAGATAGTGAAGTGGAGTTGGCTAGATTGTGCTTTCTGAAAGAGTGGAGGTGTGAGTTGTATCTCGTCTTGAAGCAGTTCGAAGTGGAGCCTATATAGGTTTTAGAAGAGTTGATAGTGTTGACCGTGCATGAGTAAATGATGCCCTTGATTAAGCAGTTGTTACCTAAAGGGCAGGTTCTATTAGATCTATAGTTACATTTATTTTGGGTTATATCTTGTCGGTTATTCTATATTACTGCTCTGTATAACAAATGATGTTCTTACATTGAGCTATTATCTTACTGGTAATAAGGTAGTAATAATTTACTGACCTTACCTGTTTATAGTTGTATATAGTATAGTATATACATAATTATAAATAGTATCCTTAATATTATATATATATATATATATATATATATATATATATATATATATATATATATATACAAATGGAAGTTCAGATCGAAGTTTTGGCTATGGCCAAGCTAGTGATATACAATCCGGAATGTGCAGCAAAGCACTCGATAAGGTAGTGTCACCTTAGAGTAATAACATACGTTAGAAAGCTTGACAAATTGAAGACTGCGACCGGTGACCCACCCACATGAACCAAAGCAACGAGAAAACCAACTCAGGATATTTTTACAAACCTGCACCATCTCAGCGATATCATGCAATATCTCCGATAGGTTTCTATGAATCCGAAATCAACAATTCCACTTGCGCGGTATGCAAGTTTTGGGTTTTTGGATGATCAGTGGATTCACTTTATCAACAGGCTTCCGTTCTGTGCCGCGAGCGGGTTATAGGGGTGGTTCATATATGAACCACCTATATATATATATATATATATTCTATAAGAATCCAGCTTCTATAAATCTCGGTAGAAGCAAGGGAGTGTGTGGTCTTGATAAACTCTAACAAGCGAGAAACAGACTGTCGATCACACTTCTTTGCTTTTGCCGAGAATAAATAAGTGACATAGTCACTACTTTAAAACTAATAGCGAATGGTCTTCAAAATGTTTTTAATCAAACATACAGTATATTGCCAAATATACTATACATAAATTTGTCGATCGACTTTCATCAAATCAGACCGAGGAAACAATGTTTCCGTTGGTCTTTCCAATTGCTCATACTATGTATCGGCTGCAACTCCAGAAAGAGCAACGTGAAATAAAGTGTCTTGCTCAAGGACATAACGCATCGCCCTGTCCAGGAATGGAACTGACAACCTCACGATTGCGAATCCAGTTCTCTAACTATTCAGTATATATATATATATATATATATATATATATATATATATATATATATATATATATATGTATAATTTATATATTTGTTTTGCAAGATTCTTATTTTGAAAACCAATATTGAAACAGATATTACTTTCCTTTGCGAAGGACATACTGTTTCATTTTTGTTTTGCTAATCAATTACTCACAGGATCATCAAACAAAACACATCGGATGATCCTGTGAGTTGACCGGTGAAATTGTATACTAAGGTCCGTTGCGCTTTTTTATTGAGAAACATGATCGTTATACATGTATCGAATCCTTAACTACTCCAAATTTTATGAATTTGTTGAGTTGCCTTAATTGGGACTTGATTTTCGGAGCTACTTCTGGCACCTATAACGTATAGTCCTCTTTATATCTGCCCTTGCTGTTAGACATTGTTTTGACACCATGTGGAGGAAATTAAAACTTCTTCCTCTGGACAGATATGTAGTATTTTGTACAGTGTGAGACATATATCATGACTATCCCCAATGATGAGTAAATCCTGGCCTTTGATGATTTACCAAAATCAATAGTTGATAATCGATAATCGATTACTTAGATCAATGGTTTGCTTAGTTCTTTGGATTTATGAAACGGCCGTATGGGGATCTATAGAATTATTGCCACCTTAAAGTATGTATATTTTCCTACATATTGTTTGCTCTATGCATTTCTACAATATGCTGTTTCTCAAATGATATATGTCTTTTTTCTCCCCCCCCCTCTCTCTCTCTCTCTCTCTCTCTCTCTCTCTCTATATATATATATATATATATATATTTATATATATATATATGTATGTATGTATACACACACGCGCACACACACACACACTCTCTCTCTCTCTCTCTCTCTCTCTCTCTCTCTCACACACACACACACACACACACACACACACACACACACATATATGTATATAATTTTCTCCGTACACAACCCTACACAACTACAAAATACATTTCCAAACCAGAACTTAAATTACAATTACCCAGTTAAAATTAAAACTGCAACAATAAAACTCTTCATAACAAAGCCCTTTCAACGTGGATTTTACTCCACAAAGTATCAGAAATATGATATAATATACAGCGGGCCGCATGTCAAACATGCGGCCCGCCGGCTGCACGCGATCATTTACAATGCTTTTTACAGCGCAGCGCAAGGATGTTTTATCTTCGTAATATAAAATAAGAAAAAATATTGTCGTTATGTGCGCAATTAGTTGTCATGTGTGACCCTCAGACAACACATATGTGACCCATGTGGCCCTCAGAGGACCCTCAGTTTGACATGCCTGATATACAGTATATCAATTTGCCTTACACAACCCTAACAAACACCTGAAGACCTCAAAAAAGAAAAAAAAAAAAGAAACACAATTACCCAATCCTGATTTCCTGGTCTCTTCCGATCTACTGTAGCATCCCATAGGTGGAAATTATTCATTCCTTTGCTGCTATTTATTTCAGAGTCTCTAATCCCATAAAAATAAAAAAAAATTCGTAGGTGCTACTTCCACTAATATATCCATTTAATCAATCGCAACCCTTTTCGAATATTTTGACTGTGACAATGGGAAAAATCATTATTATCATTTCCCACACACCAAGATTCTTAATTTCAGGGGGAATGTGACACTAAGAGTTGTTTTATTTACTTATGTATTTATCTATTTATTTGTGAACAATAACGTCGTTAGCCACAGGTTTCTGTTGGATAATCATTAGTTCTCTGCATTAGTAATGGTGAGATTGACAAGAAAATGTCTCGAAAACAGATTTTGTTCTTTAAGTACCGTATATATTTTCCTTTTTTTTTCACTGATATTTACTTCGCTGCTAGCAGGGAAAACGTCAAATGATTACACACACACACACACACACACACACACACACACACA
>CAXHJY010000565.1:5000-35000 GCA_964016885.1 Eledone cirrhosa | reverse complement strand
CTAGACAACAACATGACGGTAACATAGACAACATAGAAATTAGAATAATATCTAAACATAGAAATGACCCAGCAGATAGGCAAATCAGAGAGGCCAGTGAAATAGAAATTAGAAGACCAAGACTAAACAGAAAGAATGAATGGAATAACAACAACACCCAAACAAACAACACTGACCTAAGAGAAGTATAAATAAGTAAATAAAATAAAATAAATAAATAAATAAATAAATACATACACAAGCACAATAACAACAAGCACATAAACACACACTAGTCACCCATCACACAGCAAACAAAACACTATACACACACGCAAACGCATGCGCAAAGAAGACAAAATAAAATAAACAAACAAGCAAATAAATAAATAAATATATAGACAGACTGAATAAAAATGGCGTAGACATACAATACAACAGGAGGAAAAGATAGCACCACTGACGATGTTGCAGATGTACAACGAAAGATTTATGATAAACTATATATATATATGTGTTTGTGTCTATATTGTATGTGTATTATTTTTGACCGTCGGTCAGTCAATGGCAACATTGAGGACCGAGTAAGTTAGATTACCGATATAAAAGACACAGAAGCGAGAAGCGAAAACCAACCAAACAGTGAGTGTGTTCTGTTATTAATTCTCGCAATATTACACAAATATGACCCTCCCCAAGTATAACAATATTTGTTTCGACACACGATTTCATATAAAAAACCTCACAAAACTAATTCATCGCCGCTATATATATATATATATATATATATATATATATATATATATATATATATATATATATATATATATATATATATATATATATGTATGTATATATATATATATATATATATATATATGAGAGACGTAAAATAAGAAAATTATAAAATTAACTTACTTACTAAAATTTCACTCCCAACTAATTAGTTTCTGAAATGGAATAAATATACTTTCCGAAGAAAGTACAGAAAAGCATTTCGTCGTCAGGGAAGACTATTCTCAGCTAAGTATCCAGGCAAAGCGTGGACTCTGGAGACTTATACAAAAATAATTCAGTGGATAGAAAATAGCAAAGCGTGGACTGAATTCCTAGCCATTGAGAAAATCACTGCCTACTGCGTCAGTAGTAAATTCAAAAAGAATCAATCACGTGACATCGAGGTCAATCAGTAGAAAGTGGTTTGTTAAGAAGACAGCGGCCTGCCTGCTACCATAGCAGCAGTCTTGGCCAATATTGCTCGACAAATAATTTGGAGATAATTATAAAGAATTAATATCTAGTAACATATATATACATATAGATGCATATCAATGCTAGCAAATATATAGGTTTTGTCTTAGTAACTTTGTGGTTCAATGCATGGGGTTGCAGAACATCTCTATATTTTCTTCGGAAAGTATATTTATTCCATTTCAGAAACTAATTAGTTGGGAGTCAAATTTTAGTAAGTAAGTTAATTTTATAATTTTCTTATTTTACGTCTCTCATATTATTGTTCTGCAACCCCATGCATTGAACCACAAAGTTACTAAGACAAAACCTATATATTTGCTAGCATTGATATGCATCTGTATGTATATATATGTTACTAGATATTAATTCTTATATATATATATATATATATATATACAGGGTGTTTCCGAAAAATGTTTACATACTTTAATAACATTCAAATAAATATTGCCTGTACAGGTAATCAAAGTGTGTATACATTTTTGGGGGACACACATATATATATATATATATATATATATATATATATATATATATATATATATATATATATATATACGTATATATATATATATATATAATCTTGTGACTTCAATATCATAATTGTTTCTACTTTAGGCACAAGGCCAGCCATTATCCAGTGCATTACTGGTACTTTATTTTATCGACCACGTAAGGATAAAAGGCAAAGTCAACCTTGGCGGGATTTGAACTCAGATCGTAAAGGGACGTAACTATGCTGGGAAGCATGGCGTCCGACCCTCTACCGATCATAATACAAGGAGATATCTAAAGCAAAACAACAGCGAACAAGAAAAAGTGATTATAATAATGAAAATAATAATAATAATGAATTCTTTTTTTAATAATATTGATAACACCAACGGGAGGAATCTAGCAGACATTGTATGTATGTATGTATGCATGTATGTGTATGTATGCATGTATGTATGTATGTAAAAGGCCACATTCGATCTGAGCGATGCTAGTTGCTATCGTGTGTTTGTGTGTATATATATATGTGTGTATATTATTATTGTTGCTATTATTATTGTTGTTATTATTATATACCGATACTGCCAGTATCGGCAGAGGGTCGGACAACACGCTTTGCAGCACAGAGTTACACCCCTTTCTGATCTGAGCTCAAGTCCTGCAGAGGTTAACTTTGCCTTTCATCCCTACGAGATAGATAAAATAAAGTACCAGTAATGCACTGGGTACTTGCTGGCCTTGTGTCAAAAGTAGAAACAATTATTATTATTATTGTTATTATTATTTTTTTTCATCGTATAATGGCCATACTCGATAACGAGTGGGCAGCCATCATCATATATATGTATGTATATATATATATATATATATATATATATATATATATATATATATATATATATATATATATATATATATATATACACAGTTCGTTTTTGTATTTGTTTTACAAGATTCTTGATGTGACCCTCCCAAAATATAACAATGTATATATATATATATGTATATATATATATATATATATATATATATATATATATATATATATATATATATATATATATATATATATATACATATATATATATATATATAATATATATATACATACATATATATACATATATATGTGTTTATGTATATGTTTCCACACATACAATAATATATGCGTGTATATAAATATTATATATATGCCTATTATCTATATATCTATGTGTGCGTGTATTTAGGAATTACTATTACTCGTACATTGTCCACGCTTGGGCGTAGAAATAATGTAGATGATACTGTATTCCTCTGTGAGCAATAGAGATTAGAGATGGCGGCTACAGAGATAGATGTTTAACTGAACCACGTAGTAAAACATACATTACACATTAGATATATTTCTAATGGAGCAAATAATTTTGTTACATTCACATCTCCTTTCACCAAGTTACTTAATGCCTGCTCCCCGCCTTTCTCTCTCTCCTTCTCTCTCTATATATACGTGTGTGAATATATGTATGTATGTGTAAATATGAGTATATATATATGTATATGTAAATGTATATATGTATATGCATATATGAGTGTGTATATAGATATATGTATGTACATATATGTATACATGCATATATATATATATATATATATATATATATATATATATATATATATATATATATAATGTATATAAATGAGTGTATAAAAACGTGAAAAATAATAATAATCGAAATGTATATGTATAGTTAAATTTTTTATGGTATATAATATCTTCACCTTTCATATTTTGTTTAAATTTTGCTCTAATTTATTGAAAAACCAAACGAAATGGCTATCATGGCTGGTAAGAGGAAGATTGGAAAGACAATGACAATGTATGTGCAAAGACTGTGACATAGTGGTCATCAGTCTGTTGCTCTGCACCCCACTCTTCCTCTCTTCTATGACTGACAACCAGACTTTCCATCCGTAGAGAATAGTGTTCTCAAGATGATGCTCTCTAATGAGTTTATTCAAGATTTTTCAGATGTGGAAAGACTTTTGTAGTGATACATATCACTATAAGGACTATTTTATATAAAAATAAGCCTCATTTGGTCACTCCATGAGAGTATCTTGGTTAGACCTTGGACGTTTCAGCCTATGAACCTTTCAGCTGACCCTCGTATACTTGTTTCTACTTTTGGCACAAGGCCAGCAATTATCCCAGTGTATTACTAGTACTTTATTTTATCGACCCCGTAAGGATGAAAGGCAAAGTTAACCTCGGCGCGATTTGAACTCAGACCATAAAGGGCCGTAACTCTTTGCTGCAAGGCATGGCGTCCGACCCTCTACCGATACTGCCAATCCACTGCCAATTCAGCTGACCCTCGTATAATTCAAAATAAAAACGAAAAATGAAAACTATGAAAACGTCTTATATATTATTTCCACCAGGGATAAGAAATGAGTGAAAATATTTGTGATGAAAATAATTTGATTTCATAGAGCTATCCTTTCCAAACTAAAAACTGTGACTTAGAAAAGAATATTACACTTCCGCTTCAACACTTTTTTCCATGTTTTTTTTCTTTCAATAATGTGGAAGGTATGTTTCCATAAAACAAAAAGATAAAACAACATAAAATATCTTTTGCATGTACAAGTGGAGCAGGAAATATATTTTACTTGCTTTAAACTTGCAGTTACCATTGCAAAAATTTAGAAGTGTCAATCATTAGTTAACCTAACGAGAAATGATGTTTAGTCAGAGCTGGGAATTGAATATTTCAGAAAGTGTCAATTTTATTGCGCCACACTACATTTTTCATGAACAGTAGTTTACTGCTATGTTATAATGCCAATTTTTGAAAGTGTATTGTTTTTGTTAAATAATGAATAAAATAAAGATATAGAACATGTTACGTCTTTTGTAAAAAAAAAAGAAAAAAAAAAAAAAAAAGAACCGCAATATAGACTCAAGAGTTAACTTCATTGTTTGGCAATAACCTACACTTGTTAATATGACCTGTGTAGATCGAGAGACCAATCACATATTTGTTTCGTTATTCGCCAGTGGAACTGTTGAACTTTTCTCTTACAAATTGTTGTTTATTGTGTCTACTATCTCTTATTCAGAACAATATCTTCCTTCTGAATCAATGTACAACCTTGTACTGATTTACAAGATATGAAATTCACTTGTCAACGTCATATGAAGAAAGTTAAAATATTTCCCTTGAGTTTACTAATATTACCTTCATATCTGTATACTTATCATATTACATTGGTGCTTTCAATTCGTTTTCTGACGTCTAAGTAACGAATTAACAAAGTCGCTAGACCGTCGGATAAAATGCCTCGGTATTTGTTCCGGCTCACTCTGCTCTAAGTTCAAATCCTGCCGAGGGTACATTTGCTTTTCATCCTTTTGAAATTGAATAATTACTAACATCGAATCTTCTATCGCATTACCGTCTTCACCCTGTCTCTGTCTGTCTCTCTCTCTGGAAGAAATTGGCTATCATCAGACCTGGAGAGGGATGGGATCTGCCATAATTAACCATAATCAGCATAATTAACCACACAAAAACGAGGCTATAAGTTTAAAATGTACCTATGAAGAAACAATAGATAAATAAATTATCCGCGATCAACAGCCACAGAAGATTTACCTAGTATTTCTAATAGCCCGTAGAAATTGATTAGACATATAGCCAACAAGTGGACGCTTAGTAAAATCGAAGCTTTGGCTGTGGGCAAGCAAAGTCGACCTACAATATGAATGAGTTAGCAAAGCACTCAATAAGGGTGGGTCCTTAGAGTAATAACATACGTTTAAATAGCTTGACAAATTGAACATTGCGGTAGGCAAAACCTAACCACACGATACCATATATATATATATATATATATATATATATATATATATATATATATATATAAATATATATCACGATAAATTAACGTGATATATATTTATAATTAACGTGATATATATTTATAATTAACCTAACCACACGATACCATATATATATATATATATATATATATATATATATATATATATATATATATATATATATATATATATATATATATATATATATATATATATATATATATATATATATATATATCGGGCAATAAGTTATCCAGTGATGTCTGATATTAAATCACTTCGTGTATTCTTGAAATTTATAGTAACAGGGATTGACAATGTATGTGAGTGCGCGTGCACTTTTCCGTGTGTGCCTCTATGCGCAAGAGAGGATGTACGCTTTAAGATTGACGAAATTGTTACAGATCAGATTTGACCTTCGACTAAGATATACATATACGTCAACAGATAAATATGGCGGCAAAATGGCAGAGTCGCTAGAACGTCGGATAGAATGCTTTATGGTGTTCCTTCTGGCTCTCTCTTCTCGGAGTTCAAATCCCGCCGAGGTCAACTTTGCCTTTCATCTTTTCGAGCCCGATAAAAAACATACCAGTCTAGTACTGGGGTCTTCCTCTCAATTTCTTTGTCATTTCCTCCCTCTATCCTTCTCTGGAAGAAATCTGCTGTCAATACGGCGTCCATACGACCCCCCACCCCCAGGAGTCACGGAATCATCCATCCATACATACCTACGTACGTGCGTATAATTATCTATTTATCCGTATATGTATGTATGTATGACCCCTTAGCCTTTGTCAAGGCAGAATTCTAGGAGAGGGAAAACTGTGATATAAAACCTGCAACTCTGGTGGTTACCAATGATGTTGACTTGTTCTTCTTTTTGGTAAATATCATCTTGGTTAAGAGAGTGGGACTGGCTTTGTGCAGTGCCTTTGCTCACTATAAAAGCTTCACGGCACAGGCATTACTTTATATCTGGAGATCTCTCTGCACTTGTCGTCACATGGTACCATGGGCCCAGCACTATGTGTCAATAATTGTCACAAATGTAGTGTTTGTACCAGAGTTTTCAAGTCGCTGGCTGGACTAAAAAGTCACACTCGTTCAGCGCATCGGTAGCGGTTCTCCTACATGGATATAAAGTAGTGGCCGTATTCGAAAACGAGTTGGCAGCCACCATGTATGTATGTATGTATGTATGTATGTATGTATGTATGTATGTATGTATGTATGTATGTTCTTCTGGTTTTATAATTTCACAAATTTTTGCCAATAGAGAGAGAGTCTGTTTCTAATATAGACACAAGACTCTCTCATTGGAATTTACACAACATCAACTAGGTAGATATGTCTGCATGTCTGCATGCATGTGTAGATATGGATGTTATTGTATGTGTGGATGTGTATGTTTTGAGTTGTATGTGTGCATGTTTATATGCTTAGTGTCTGTACATGTGTATATGCAGTTATTAGAAGCAAAAGTTTTGGAATGTTTTACATATTTTTACTGTTCCATTAATGGATTGTACTTGTAATTACCCAACTAGTTGTGTTCTTTCTGTTCCTGTGAAGCCCAGCTTCTCAAGATTTGTATTGAGGCAGTTACTAACATATCCCAGTGCCCCAATAATCACAGGCATAAATCTGAAGGTATAATCAGGGTGGAGTATGTATGTATGTATGTTCATCTGGTTTTATAATTTCACAAAGTTTTACCAATAGAGAGAGAGAGTCGGTTTCTAACATAGACACAAGACTCTCTCATTGGAATTTACACAACATCAACTAGGTAGATATGTATGTATGCATGCATGTGTAGATATGGATGTTATTGTATGTGTGGATGTGTATGTTTTGAGTTGTATGTGTGCATGTGTATATGCTTTGCATCTGTACATGCAGTTATTAGATGCAAAATTTCTGGAATGATTTACATATTTTTACTGTTCCATTAATGGATTGTACTTGTAATTTCCTAACTAGTTGTGTTCTTTCTGTTCCTGTGAAGCCTAGCTTCTCAAGATTTGTATTGAGGCAGTTACTAACATACCCAAGTGCCTCAATAATCACAGGCATAAATCTGAAGGTGTAATCAGGGTGAAGTATCTGCAGATTTCTCATCAGTTCTGCATAAATACTATCCTTTTCACTAATCTTTGACATTATATTGGCATCTGCTAGGCAGCTAATTTCCACTACTGTGCATGTTTTCTTCTCCCTGTCCCATATCATAATATCTGGTCTGTTATGCTTGCATTTTATTGGGGTTTTTACTGGAACATTCCACCAGTACTCTTTCATATTATGTACATGGATGTCTTCCACATTGTTGTAGCTTTTAATGTGTTTATTATCAGGGCTATCTTTTTTACGAACTGCATTGTACAGTGTTTTGGCCACTACATCATGCCTCATAGGTAGATAGTACCGCGATGACATCTTTGGACAGCTGCTGATGACATGGGTGATATCCTCGATGTTAGTTCTGCAGAGTCTGCACTTGTTATCACATCTAGGTGTTTTGCCTGCATCCCTATCTCTTTTGTGAATCAGGTATTTCGTGTTAATCTCCTGTTCTTGGATTGCAAAAGCGTATCCTTCAAAGTGGGAGCCAATATAGCGGTTGTTGGTCCAAGTTAGACTACTTTCCTTATCTATATTACATATGTATGTATGTATGTATGTATGTATGTATGTATGTATGTATGTATGTATGTATGTATGTATGTATGTATGTTTTCTCTTTCTCTTAATTTCGAGTATATTTTTTTGACCGGCCACCTTCCTGGTGTCAAGGTTGTAAAAGAAAAGAAATTGTCATCCCTTGAATCGCAAGAATGTTTTGTAAATTTTGAAGGTGCCAGCTATCGCAGCCATTTGTAGACTATGAATTAGGGAGCTGCGCTTTTTGTCCGCAAATCCAAGTTCAGTCATACTTTGGTCCAAGCGGGTTGGTATATAACCCGTAGCACCAATAATGATGGGTATGAAGCTAAAGGTGTATCTTGGATACTGGATTTGTAAACTCCTCATCAATGGTCCGTAGATGTCCTCCTTCTCCTGTATTTTTCTGACAACGTTTACATCAAGTGGGCAGCTGATCTCCACAACAGAACACGTTTTCAATGTGTGGTCCCAAACTACAATATCAGGCCGGTTGTGCTTTAATTTGGTGGCAGTTTTTATTTTCAGGTTCCACCAGTATTCCTTAGTGCCATCTGTCTCAATATATTCTTCCTCGTTTGTTGTTAATTTTGTTTTCCGAAGTGCGTTCCAGATGGTTCTAGCTATCCCATCGTGTCTCATGGGGAGGTAGTAGCGAGATGACATTCTTTCGCAGCTGGCAACAATGTGGCTTACATCCTCGATCTTTGTTTTACATAGCCTACATTTATTGTCAGCTGCTGGCCCTCCTCTTTTGTGCAGCAGATATTTGGTAGGGAGTTCTTGTTCCTGTATTGCATAGAGATATCCCTCAAGGTGTGATGTCATAAACTTGTCGGAACTCCATGCCAGGCTTTTTGAGTGGTTTATCCCCTCTATGGTCTGTGTTTTACGCCTCAAGTATCCATGCACAACTTTTTCTGTAAATTGGTCAATTTTTTTATCTTGTTTGAACATTGAATAGGATCTTCCGATTTCTCTGAGTGAGAGATTTATATCAGGCTTTATTCCATATCTCTCCTCCAGATCAGTCGCTATTCTAATGATATTTCTTTTTTCATGGTCATAAACCTGGGCAAGATGGTTGCCAACCTTTTTCCTCTGTTGAAGGTGTTGCTTCAGTGTCACTATCCGGGTCTCATATGTTGTTAATATTGATTTTAGACCCCGGCCACCTTCCTTGCGTGAGAAGTATAGCCTATCCACATCACCATTGATGTTAAAGTTCCCAGTAACACTGAGAAGTTTTCGAGTTCTAACATCCATCTCACTTAGTTCTTGCAATGACCAGTTCAGTAGGCCAAATGTTGGCGTTAGAATTGGCACAGCATAAGTATTGTAGGCAATGTATTTGTTGTATGCTGACAGTTCTGATGACCATATTTTCTTTACTCTTCTGAGGTATTCAGTTCTGGTTCTCTCCTTATTTATGGGTCCATCATATCTGACATTCTCATCCTGTCCAAGATATCTGTAGTTGTCACCTGACTGCAGAGGTTGTATTGTCAGGCCGTTCATCTCTAGATTTCTAGAGGAGGGCACAGCTCTTCCACGTTTTACTGCCAAATATGCACACTTGGACTCACCAAATTTCATTTTGATGTCGGTTGAAAATTGTGTAATGAGGTCCAATTGTTTCTTGATGTCATTGATATTTGGCCCATACAACTTCAGGTCATCAACAAAGAAAAGATGGGAGATACTTCTGGTCCCACTTCTTTGTCCACCTTATTTCCTGAGTAGGTAAGATAGTGGATTCAGTGAGAGAACGAAGAGTAGCACTGACAAGCTATCACCCTGAAAGATGCCCTTCTGGTAATGTATCTTATCAGTCTTAACCTGCTCCTTCTCACCTCTAAGGATCAAACTGGTGTACCAGTTCTTGGTCAGGCGTTCAACAGCAGCTACCAATGGTTGTGGGACTTTAGCTAACTGTAAAGCCTTAACAATCCACCCATGAGGTACACTATCAAATGCTTTTTGATAGTCCAGCCACACGACAGTCATGTTTCTGCGATTCTTTGTTGTTTTTTCCTGAATCATTTTGTTAGTTAGTAGGTGATCTATGCAACCCCACACCTCCCCCTTTCCACCAGCTTGCTCAAGTGTTATGATGTTGTTGGTAGCACAGTGATCCTGTAAGAACAGGTTAAGGCACCCAGTATATAATTTATACATGATGTTTTGGCAGGCAATTGGGCGGTAATTTTTAGCAAGGGTGGTTTGGCTATTTTTGGGAATGAGGAGAGTAGAGGCAGTTGATAACCATCTGGGCAGTTCTTGTGTGCCCTTAATGGTTTCTGTAAACAGCCGTATGAGATCTTGCCGATAGAAAGTGAAATTCTTCAACCAGTATCCTGTAATGAGGTCTGGGCCTGGCGATTTCCTATTCGACATTTTCTGTAGAGCTGTTTCCAGTATTGACCCATCTATGTCATATTGTTTTGTCTGGACATGTTGGCAGTAGTCCTGTTCCAGTTCTTTTAGCCAATTAGCTTGTCTGTTGAACCCGTCATCCGTTTCCCATACAGATCTCCAGTAGCTCTCAACCTGTTCTTTTGAAGGGGTGTCATTTACAGAGATTGAGCTTTTGCCACCGAAGCTGCGATAAACTGATTTAGGATCTCTGGCAAACAATCTATTTAGCACTTGTCGTTTTTGTGCTGTTGACTTATATTTTAGTCTTTCTGTTGTAGCTGTGAGTTGTTGTTTCAACTGGTGTAATTTGGAGTTCAAAGTTTTAAATTTTGTATCTCCAAATCTTCTCTCTAACTTTTTCTTTAGGTCTTCCTGGTGTCGTGTGAAGTTTCTCTCTATGTTGCATTTCATAACGACTGCGATGTGTGAGATACTTCGTCTCAGGGACAAAATTTTGGTTTTTAAATTTCGCATCCACGCTGGTTCAGGCTTTCTGTTTGTATCTTGATTGCGTGGTTTTAGATGTGTGTTATATGATAGCAATGTGACAGCTGAAACATATAACAAAACATTAAGCGTTTCAAATGTCGTTTCTATACCTTTAGATCGTATAGCCTTCAGATAATTGCCAGCTATTTCGTTCACCGCTTCCAATTCCAATTTAGTGGGTTCTTTACTGACTCTAGTGTTGTATGGTCTGTCACTCACATTAAGGCTGTGTATCTCTTGAAACATATCATTCCATATCACTTGTAGGGAGCCCACAAGTTTTTGGTGCTCTGTTTGTTCAGTAGAGTCATGAATTTCAGCCTCGTTGTTGATGTGGTGACAATTACTACTAGAGTCAGCTGACCTTTCTCGCTGTTCTTCAGTGGAAGTGGGATGAATTTCAGCAAAATTGTTGGTGAGCTGTTCACTGTTAGATTTAGCTGGCCATTCTCTTTGTCTGTCAGTGGAGGTGGGGTGGTTGTCTACAAGGGCTGTATTTGTAGTATCACTCGATTCCGTTAGATGTATAATTTACATCTAATGATACGTTTTGCCTGTTCATTTAAATGCTTTGGAGAAAAGTCTAATTCTGGGTGTTTGGAGTTCCATAAAGTTTTTAGCCTTTGCATAAAACCGAACTTTTGGGGTTCAGATTGTTTGTATGCTTCATATAATACTTTGTTAAGCTCGTAGCTCCACTGTGTACAACGGTTGTAATTGCGATTTGGTCGAAGGAGACTTGTACTTTTTGCCATGATGAGTTCGTCTATTCACTAATATTTCGTATTTATTTTTCAAAATAGTCGATGATCTTCTTTAAAAGTTACGACAAAGTTCTGTCAGAATCAAATTTAAAGTTATTCACAGCTTGAGTAATATTTCTTTTCAGTTAGTTTTTAATTCTACAACTGTGTTTTAAACGTTGCTCTTGAATCGTTTGAATCGAGAACAAAAAGAACCGTTACTTAGTATATTCCTTTATGAATGTAATATAATATAACAACGCTGTATTTATATGTTAAAGTTTATGTATCATTCATATAAATAGGTGTTCTACAACCTATTCACAACATATTCACAGTTCAAACACTTATATTTTTGTTTCTGAATCGAAAACGTTACTTGTATATTTCTTTATAAATGTAATATAACAACGTTGCATTTATATGTTAAAGTGTATGTATCGTTCATATATCATAAGTGTATGTATCGTTCATATAAATAGGTGTTTTACAACACACTTACAGTTCAAACACTTATGTAGAATTATTGTATGTAATCTTACTGCGTAATGTAGCTCAACTTTTTCCAATATATGGTATGTTGCCTTCATGTAAGCCGTAATTACACACGTCCGATTATCGGACACTGACCACAACGGTTGCCATTTTATGTATGTATGTATGTATGTATGTATGTATGTATGTATGTATGTATGTATGTATGTATGTCATTTTTTTTCCAATTCAATGATGTTTCAGAACAATATAAAAGAGATAATTGGCAATTTAGGTTCTGGAACAAAAAAGATCATTGGCAATAAGGGCAGGGGCCCCAGGTTATCACAGCCTGGGCCCGCTCGTCATCGTGCCATTGTAGTAGAGCCAAACATGGCATTTAGTCTTGGCTGCTGGAACGTACGGACGTTGCTTGACAGGGATTCCTTGGAGCGTCCTGAATGAGGACAGCTCTTGTTGCAAAGGAGCTTCGACGTTACGATCTTGACATCGTGGCTTTATCTGAGACGAGGTTAGCTGGAGATGGTCATCTTACAGAATTTTGTGGAGAATATACATTCTTCTGGAAAGGAAGAGATGAAGGAACCAGAAGAGAGGCTGGGGTAGGATTTGCTGTTAAGACTGTTCTTGTGAATAAATTAGAAGAATTCCCAGTAGGGATTAGTGAGCGTCTTATGTCCATGAGAATTCCGCTGGACAAAGGAAGATATGCGACCCTGGTGAGTGTGTATGCTCCAACTATGAATTCTGTCCTTTTACCATGCATTGAAAGGTGTTTTAAGAAATATCCCTCAGGCAGACAAAGTCATCGTGCTTGGTGACTTTAATGCTAGAGTGGGTATGGATTTTAACACATGGAATGTAATCGGAAGGCATGGGGTGGGAAAGTGTAACAACAATGGTATGCTTCTGCTGCAGATGCGTGAGGAGCTGGATCTGTGTGTTACCAACACTATGTTCCAACAAAAGAACAAATTCAAGACCGCATGGATGCATCCTGCATCTAAGGAATGGCATCTTTTGGACTACGTCCTAGTCAGGATGCGTGACAGACAGGATGTGCAGTGTGTTCGTGCTCTTCGTGGAGCTGAGTGCTGGACGGACCACCGCCTGGTACGCGCAAGTAGTGAAACTAACCACTAAACATAAAATCCGGGCTCCTGGTGTTGCCCTGCCCAAAAGATTGAATGCTGCTCGTCTTAAGGATAAAAATGTGAAGAGGACATTGGAAGAAGAGATGCAGGCTACAGATCTTGGTGAGGATTGGCCGACCCTTAAAAAGTCGGTTTATGATGTAGGCAGGCGTGTTCTGGGATTGGTGCAGAGAAAACATCAGGACTGGTTTAATGAGAATGATGTACATATAGAAGACTTGTTGGCTGATAAGAGGCGTGCTCTGTCACGCTACTTGACGGCAAAACCACAGGAGAGGAATACGTTGCATGAGGAACTCAAGGATGTAAAATCACGTGTTAGGCGGAGTCTTTCTCAGATGAAGGATCAGTGGTGGAGTGAGAAGGCTGGTGAGATACAAACTGCGTCAGATTCCAATAACACAAAGCTGTTGTACAGTCTCTTGCGTGAGGTTTATGAACCGTCTTCTTCTCTGGTGACACCGCTTCGCAGCAAGGATGGCAAAGAACTTCTTCGTGACTCACAAGGAATTCTACGAAGGTGGCGAGAGCGCTTTGATGATCTTTTGAATCAGCCGTCTGTCGTCAGTGAATATTTCCTCAATCTCATTCCAGAAAGTCCTGTGAAAGTAGCTCTCGCAGAACCTCCGACGATTGTGGAGGTTGCAGTGGCTATCTCGAAGCTGAACAGTGGAAGGTCTCCAGGTATGGATGGCATACATGCTGAGCTCCTACAATATGGTGGTGAGAGACTCCTGCAACATCTTCACTCTTTGTTTGGCAGGATATGGGCTAATGAATCTGTACCTGAGGACTGGGGAGATGCAGTAATGGTGGTCTTGTACAAGGGAAAGGGTAACAGGAATGATTGTGGGAACTATAGAGCTATATCATTGCTTTCTGTCGTAGGGAAAGTTTTATGTAGGGTGCTTCTGGACCGTCTGCTGACACACAATGCAGATTATGTTCTCTCTGAAAGTCAATCTGGTTTTCGTGCTGGACGCGGCACTACTGATATGATCTCAGCTAGACAGCCCCAGGAGAAGTGCATGGAACAAGGTTTGGATCTGTATCAGGTTTTTGTCGATCTGACAAAAGCTTTCGATACTGTTAACAGAGATGCATTATGGAAGGTTCTCCAGAAACTTGGTTGCCCTGATAAGTTCCTTGCTTTAGTTAGGTCTTTCCATGACGACATGAAGGCTTGGGTTAATGTCGGAGGTAACATGTCGGAGCCTATCTCAGTAAAAAATGGAGTGAAACAGGGGGATATTCCAGCACCGACCCTGTTTGCCATATACTTTGCAATGGTTTTCTGTATTGCATTCAGGAATTGCGAGCATGGTGTTTACATCCGATATCGAACCTCAGACAGCATATTTAACATCAGGCGCTTTGCCGCAAAGACAAAAGTATTTACATCAATCATAAGAGACCTCTTGTATGAAGATGATTGCGATCTTGTAGCGCACACAGAGAGTGATATGCAGCACATTTTGAATGCATTTTCTGACGCTTGCACTGCCCTAGGATTGACTGTCAGTCTCAAGAAAACCGTCGTCATGTACCAACCTGCCCCTGGTAAGCAGTACTCTGAACCAAATATCTATGTGTATGGTAAACGACTTGGAGTGGTTGATCAGTTTGTCTACTTGGGAAGCACTGTCAATCGATACAGCAACCTTGACAGTGAAATCTCATTTAGGATTAGGAAAGCAAGTGATGCTTTCGGAAAGCTAGAAAGGCGACTCTGGGGTCGGCGAGACATATGCAGGAGGACAAAGGTAAAGGTACAAGGCATGTGTGCTCTCTTGTCTTCTTTATGCCTGCGAGACCTGGGTCACATATCGACACCACCTTAAGCAATTGGAGCGTTTCCATCAGATGTGTCTCAGACGGATCCATGGCGTTCACTGGGGGGAGACCACATCAGTGATGTCGAGATTTTGGAAAGCTCTAGATGTGACAGTATAGAAGCTCTTGTGCTTAAGCAACGACTCCGTTGGAGTGGTCACCTTGCCAGGATGAAGGATTCTAGAATACCAAAACAACTCTTTTATGGAGAGTTGGTTAAAGGAAAACGACCGCCACATAAACCAAAAAAGAGGTATAAGGATTCCTTGAAAGCCTCTTTGAAAGACGCTAACATCTCTGCTGATACATGGGAAAATATTGCTGCTGATCGTTATAAATGGAGAAAGACTGTATATGAGGAAAAAGTTGCTTTTGAGGCATCTCGAATCGCATACGAGAAAGTAAAGCGGGATGTGAGGAAGGGCATTGCTGTTGCACTTCCAGACGGCGAGGGTCCTCCTATGGTGCTGACTTGCAACGTCTGTGCGAGACTCTGCCTAAGCAAAGCTGGACTCGAAAGTCATCTTCGCAGTCATAAAGTAAGACCAGTGGTTGACTACCAGGCTGCTGTTGGAGATACTACTCATCATGCTTGCCAAACATGTGGTAGAGAATGTAAATCAGCAGGAGGGCTCAAGCGACATGCAAAAGTGCATGAACTCCAACCACAGCCGGCTATTCCCAGTGAATGTTTTGGTTGCCGACTCTGTGCAAGACATTTTAGATCATTGGCTGGGCTAAAAAGCCACATTCGATCGCAGCGCTGTTAGTTGCTATCGTGTGTGTGTGTGTATAGATATGTTTATGTGTGCGCGTGTGTGTGTGTATATATATATATGTATATGTATATTATTATTGTTGTTGTTGTCGTTATTATTATTGTTGGCCTCGTCACGTTGGAACGGCTCCTCTTCTAAATCTTGTGGAGAGGACAAGTTCCGTTGGTGAGGCGGTCCATCTGCCTGCAGCACCCTCTACGCGGAGGGCTGGGCATGCCGTGGCTAATGATGCGCAGACATGCGTTGAGGCTGAGACATCTCCAGATATTCTGCCTCAACGGTGAACAGGTGTGGTCGCCGTTTATCAGACGGGCCTTTCCGCAGCTCATTTCTTTAACTGAGCTGCAGTCCTGGGTCAAGAAGAGACCGAGACTGGGTGACTGGCATCTGGAATGTTGCCAGGCACTCACTGCCCTCTACCAAGCGGGCAATGCGATCAGTGGAACTTCCACTCTCGAGTTCTATAGAGGATTAGTGGTGGGCAAGTGCGATGACGCACTCGGAGAAGCTTTGGGCCTCGACGAACTGACCAGTCTGTACCGGAGGACTTTTGAGCCGGGGACGATGGACAATTTCCAGAAATCTCTCGCTTGGCAGTGCTACCGGGGGGCACTGCCGGTTCGAGATAAACTCTACAGGCACGGAAGTGCTGTCAGACGGACCTGCCCAAGATGCGCACAGAACGACGAAACCGTTCTGCACGCACTTGTCCAATGTCCGTGCATTACTGACTTGTGGAGTTATGTCGAACAGCTACTGTCGCGTGTGGAACGAATCCGGCTATCGGCCGAGTCCATAGTGAAGATCGATCCACCGCCTTCCTTAGGTCAGGAAGAGCAGGAAATTTTCCTCTGTCTGGTGGCAGTTGCGAAAGAGGTTATATGGTGGACCAGGTTAAAAGGACTGAAGACAGACACTTTTCTCTTCGGCCAATCTCTCATCAACTTCTTCAAGTTTCACCTGGAAAGGAAGGTGAGGGTGGGGAGAGAAGTGCTGCCCCCCAGTACATTTGCTAAAAGGTGGGTGAATGTGGCGAGAATGGCTCGTGTGAATGGGCCTACTCTGACCATGCACCTAGGCTAGCTAACTTGAGGAGAGGGGTGCTCTCCCTGGGTGCCCTAGAAGCGCAGGGTCGTTCAGGATTGGTGGGGTACCCGAGTCACCCCAGGGTCGTCCACCCCCTATCGGGGAATTTATTTTGTTATATTTATGCATAGTTTATTTTATATTTTTATATTTTCATTGTTAAATTAGTCTTGCCATTGTGCACTTTTACTCGACCTTATTGTAAACCCCCACTGTCCCTGTCTTTGTATTGTCCCCACATGTCGGCCCTTGTGGCTAATAAATGAAATCATTATTATTACTATTATTATTGTTATTAATGTATATGTGTGTATGTATATATATATGTGTGTATATATGTATGTGTGTGTATATATATATATATATACTTCTTTTTTTTTATTTTATTTTATTTTTTATTTATTTATTAATATATATATATATTTTCCCTCCTCGTGCAATGGCCATACTCGATAACGAGGGGGAAGCCATCATCATCATGTATGTATGTATGTATGTATGTATGTATGTATGTATGGATTATATGTTCTGGTTTTATAATTTCACAAATGTTTACCAATAGAGAGAGAGAGTCTGTTTCTAACATAGACGCAAGACACTTTCATTGGAATTTACACAACATCAACTAGGTAGATATGTCTGCATGTCTGCATGCATGTGCAGGTATGGATGTTATTGTATGTGTGGATGTGTATGTTTTGAGTTGTATGTGTGCATGTGTATATGCTTTGTATCTGTACATGTGTATATACAGTTATTAGATGCAAAATATTTGGAATATTTTACATATTTTTACTGTTCCATTAATGGATTGTACTTGTAATTTCCTAACTAGTTGTGTTCTTTCAGTTCCTGTGAAGCCCAGCTTCTCAAGATTTGTATTGTATGTATGTATGTATGTATGTATGTATGTATGTATGTATCCGAGAGAGATGAACCCTTAGCCTTTGTCAAGGCAGAATTCTAGGAGAAGGAAAACTCTGATATAACCTGCAACCCTGATGGTATCCAATGATGTTGACTTGTTCTTCTTTTTGGTAAATATCATCTTGGTTAAGAGAGTGGGACTGGCTTTGTGCAGTGCCTTTGCTCACTATAAAAGCTTCACGGCACAGGCATTGCTTTATATCTGGAGAACTCTCTGCACTTGTCGTCACATGGTACCATGGGCCCAACACTATGTGTCAATAATTGTCACAAGTGTAGTGTTTGTACCAGAGTTTTCAAGTCGCTGGCTTGACTAAAAAGTCACACTCGTTCAGCGCATCGGTAGGGGTTCTCCTACATGGATATAAAGTAGTGGCCGTACTCGAAAACGAGTTGGCACCCACCATGTATGTATGTATTTATGTATGCATGCATGTATGTAAGTGTGTATAATTATACATACGGATAAAATACTTTTAAAATACGGTTAAATGTATAGTTATAGATTGATAGATAGTTATAGATATATTTCTTTATTTGCCACCAGGGCGTACAAAATTGGGACATTACAAGACATAACGTCGGGGTTTTTACATAAAATCTTTAACAATAATTAATGACAATAAACTATATATAAAATAAAATAAAATAATCGAAATCCCCAACAGGGGGAACGTTACTACGGGGTTGTTTTACACCCCGTGGATAGAACAACCCCCAACACCAGAAGTACGTTTTGTAGGTGTTCCTGTCTTCCAGACAGATAAAATAGACAATAGATAGTCACAGATTAATAGATAGTTACAAATTGATAGATATACAGTTATAAGATAGACGGGATATATGGATAAGGAATCGAGAGAAAATGCGCAAAGAGAGAATCATTAAGCACGCTCTCTCTTCCGTACATAATCGCACACACACACACACACACATACACACACACACACACACACACACACACACACACACACACACACACACACACACACACACACACACACACACACACACACACACACACACACACACACAACACACACAACCACTCACACACAACCATTCAAACACACACAACTCCCCTACACACACACACACCCGACCACTCACACACACACACACAACCACTCACACACACACACTTACACACAACCACTCACACACACACACAACCACTCACACACAGACACACACACATACACACACACACTCAACCACTTACACACACAACCACTCACACACAACCACTCCCCCTCACACACACAACCACTCACACACACATATACAACCACTCACACACACAACCACTCACACACACACAACCACTCACACACACACACAACCACTCACACAAACAATCACTCACACACACACACAACCACTCACACACACACAACCACTCACACACACAATCATTCACACACACACGCAACCACTCACACACACACACACACACACACACACACACACACACACACACACACACACCACTCACACACGCACACAACCACACACACAACCACTCACACACACACAACAACTCTCTCTCACACACACACAACCACTCACACACACACACAGACACACACAGACACACACAGACACACACACACACACAGAATGATTCAACAAAATCAAAAACAAGAATAATAACAACAAATTCGTAGACAGACTGACAGACAAAAAGCGAACAGCCGTACTGACGTAAAGACATCATAAATCCACACGTACAAAGTCTGAGATAGATATGGACACATATTTTGATTCCAGAAGTAGATAAGCAATATTTTTACTACAATTCCGTACTTTGCCGCCGTTGTAAATGATGTCAAGTTCACGGAACAGACAGTTACCTCCCTTAACCAGTCGGCCACCTACCTTGTTTAAATAGCTCGGCAGGCGACGATGCGAAATTCAATGGTTTCTCATGGAACAACAAGAATGGTACAATTTTATATTGTAAAGAATTTAACTATTCAGATATGATGCTTCACTCATTTTCTCTGTTGTTATACTGACATACCTTTTTATGAACTTTTTCTTTTCCTCTGTCCGTGTTCTCTCTCTCTCTCTCTCTTTCTCCCCATCTCCCCCTCTCTCTCTCTCTCTCTCTCTCTCTCTCTATATATATATATATATATATATATATATATATATATATATATATATATATGTGTGTGTGTATATATATATATATATATATATATATATATATATGAAAATATGGGTGAGTAGAATACTGCTGGTTGCACATGGATAACATGTTATAAAATGAGTCCCTCATCAGTGATTTACCAAACGATCATGGGTATTTCATCGCATTAAAAATCATATACCTCACGTTGGAGCGATAATAACAAAAATAAGTTATTAGGACAAAAGAAACGCGTAAAGCGAGTGAAACAAGTAAACAACACAGGGGGAAGCTAACCGAAGATGGAAATAAACACAAGCAACATAGTTATTCTTTCAGCATAAGCTGTGTGAATATATATATATTCCCCCTCTTTGTCTATCTCTCGATTCCCCCTACTCACTCTCTCTCTTTATTTAGTCTCCCACCTCCTGTCTGTCTGTATTTTTCCTATCTTTCTATCCAGTATATTGTGGTTCCTTTTCTTTCTACTAGTTTCTTTCTAATCCTTTCTTCTCCCATTTCTGTCTGTCCTTCAATCTTCACTTTCTCTCATTCCTAATTTCTCTGAGATTTCATCATTCTTTCCTTCTCATTTCGTTTTTTTTCTCCAAATATTCTAATCTCTTTTTCCTTTTTACTTTCCCTCATCGCACTGTTCCGCGCCTTTCTTCTCCGCTTCCATACGCACGCACACACCTACACACGCTTACTCTTTCTCTCTCTCTCTCTTCCCACCTCTCTCTCTACCTTCCTGACTCTTTAATCTTTCCTTTCGTGAGAGGTCGCAGCAGTGAATGATTAAACTCGCTTTCAGCTAGCTTAAGGAGGTTGTAGGTAGAGCGAGTACTGAATACCTTTTCTTATTATTATTTTAAAGTATCGGTAGAGGGTCGGACGCCATGCTTTGACCGCATAGTGTTACGGCTATTGCCATTCTGAGTTCAAATCCCGCCGAGGTTAACTTTGCCTTTCATCCTTACGGGGTCGATAAAATAAAGTACCAGTAATGCACTGGGGTAATTGCTGGCCTTGTGCCAAAAGTAGAAACAATTATTTTAATTCTTGGGCAGTATCAGTAAAGCATTGGACAATACGCTTCGTGGCAAAGAGCAACGGCCCTTTACGTTCTGAGTTCAAATCCCTCCGAAGTTAGGTTTGCCTTACGGGGTCGATAAAATAAATTACCAGTAACTCACTGGGGTCGATTTGATCGACTTTCCCCAGCCTCCAAAATGTTTGCCTGTGCCTAAATCAGAAACCATTATTCTAAGGGCAGTGGATTGGCAGTATCGGTAGAGGGTCGGACACCATACTTTGCAGCATAGAGTTACGGACCTTTACGGTCCGAGTTCAAATCCTGCCGAGGTTAACTTTGCCTTTCATCCTTACGTGGTCGATAAAATAAAGTACCAATAATGCACTGGGATAGTTGCTGGCCTTGTGCCTAAAGTAGAAACCATTATTCTAAAGCTGATTATAACGATGCCAGCATTTGATGAGTGCTTTATTTTATCGAGCAGCCCCCGAAAGATTGGAAGACAAAGTTGATCTCGGTGGGATTTGAACTCAAAAGGTAAAGTGTCATAACCATTTCTGTGACGCTCTAACGACTCTACTAATCCACTGTCATCCCCACTCAAGATAAAAAGATTAAAATAATTATTTATACTTTTGGCACAAGGCCAGCAATTACCCAGTGCATTACTGGTACTTTATTTTATCGACCCCATAAGGATGAAAGGCAAAGTTAACCTCGACTGGATTTGAACTCAGAACGTTATGGCCCTTTATGTCCTGAGTATACAGTAGAAATAGTTTGGTAAAGATATACAAGGTATCAATTTTTTGATATTTTGCAACTCAATGTGTTAATATAAACTGTAAATAGAATGAACTGAGATTCATCCAAGATATAATCCAAAATATTGTACGAATGTAAGGTCACAGAACATAAATAGTAATTCAACCAAGGGTACGAACAGAATTTGTAACATTATATTTATCTTACATACAACTGAAGAAATATTAACGGTTAAAATGTTTTTTTCATTTTAGTGAAGAAAATCCATACACTAGATATCAGGCTTAATCCTTTAGTATCTACATTATTTCACGGTAAAGGCTTTATCTCACATAATATCGAAGCTGCGAGATTTTGACGTTATTTATTTTGTGAACAATACCTTAACTTCAGTATGAGCGTCCAGTTACAGCCTTTTTGAACAGAGAAAGGTGAGAGAATTCTGGCCGGATATGGCCAGTTTTAATGCTAAAGAGTTAAAACAAACAAAAAATAATAGGATTTCCTTACACATGTTAATTTTACTTCAGAGATTTTACTTGAGAGATTTACTTCAGAGATTTAAAAATGCATAAATCCATATAAAATTGAGGGGAAGTAAATCTCCTATAGAAGAGATATCCAGATATGGTTCTCTCTCTTTGTTCTTGTTTAATTTCTTTCTATATCTTCTATAATCTATAAATTAACTGTTACTGTCTCGATCCGGCTGGATCCCCAAGCGAGACTAGCCGAGCTCATGAATGTTATCCAACCATCTTGTTCAGGATCTACTCCTGGATCTCACGCCGATTGGATTTTGCCCGTAACACAATGTTTCAACATTTCGGGAAGGGTATAGTTGATTTTCCGAAAGGATGAAACATTTTGTATGGATTTGAATTTGTCAAGGATCATAAGTAAAAACGGAGTCACATATTGTTCGACGCTCTATCATTTCTGTGATTTCTGAATGGACCTCCGTAGGTTAGAACAATGAGAGTTTCAATTTTTCAATAAACGGAACAGCCTCTTCTTGAAATTAACGGGCAATTGACTGAGTATTCCAAAGACATGTGTATCCGTAACAATTTTCAGACAAGACTATGTGTAACAAGACTTGCCCTTTGGATGACAAATAGAGTTCATCTGACAGACTTCCAAGCAATTTCCGTCTATACAATTGTACTTATAACACTTGGGTTAACTAGAGATTCTAGTAAATGACACTTGTCCAAGACACCATGCAATAGAATTTAGCCTGAATCCTTATGATTGTGAAGCGAATATTTTAACAACTTGACTATGATTGTCTCTACGTTTCTGTCAATAAACCACTATTAAAATTGGAATAAATATCAAAACTAAAATATGACCGACTGTCTTCACGAGATTTATAAAGTATTTCTGTACACAATAAATTCTCTATATGATGGATGGATGAAATGTACCGTAGAGAAAGATATAATGCCATACTATTATACTTTAAAACTCCTTCCTCCCTTTAAATTTTAGGCAATCGTATTACTCCACCCCACACATCCAGCTTGTTTGTACCAACAACTTTGGGAACCACTTGACTACTTGTAGATAAATCATTAGCTCGTATGTATGTATGTATGTATGTATGTATGTATGTATGTATGTATGTATGTATGTATGTATGTATGTATGTATGTATGTATGTATGTATGTATGTACGTACGTATGTATGTATGTATGTACGTATGTATGTATGTATTAAGTATATATATATATATATATATATATATATATATACACTCACACACACACTCATATACACACATATATATATAAATATGTGTATATACATATACACATATGCCCATGTATGTACACATGTATATACATATACACATATGCCCATGTATGTACACACACGTACATAACTATCTCTCTCGCTCTCTCTCTACCTCCCTTCTCTTTCTCACTCTCTCGCCCCCTCTCTAAATCCCTTCTCTTTCTCTATCCCCCCTCTCTCTCTCTACATATATATATATATACATATACATATATATATATACATATATATGCACATGTATGTACACACATGTATGTCTCTCTCTCCGTCGCACTGTCTCTACCTCCCACCCATCCCCCTCTCTCTCTTTATATATATATATATACATATGCACATGAAAGTACACACACGCACGTATACACACACATACATACAAATATTCATGTACGCTTCATACCATTGTAATCTTATTTACTGGTTCGGCCCTTCCTTATCTCTCAATCATCTTATCTTATAATATATCTTATAATATAGATAACCTCGCTAGAATAACTCTTGAATTGATTATACCGATGAAATCTCGCTATCACTTCACACACATACGTGAAGATGATCACGTATACTGCCTATTGAAGGGAGCAACGACATAAGTGACTTGTTTTGTGTGAGAAGAAGTCGCTCTTCACAATCTCACCGTCCATCTTGTTTTCTATTTTTCCCTCCCTTCTTCATTATGGAATATTCTAGCATCCCCTCCTTCATCCACTAGTTCTACTGGAGTTTTTTTCTCTTTGATGTTTCTGACACCTTACATCAACATTTATATTTGCTGCCCCACCCCGTCATCCTCTTTCTCACATATATATATATATCTCGTTCCCCAAAATATACACATTCTTTTTGATTAGAATGCTGTTGAAGTGTGTATACATTTTTTGGAATATATATATAAAGAAAAAAAGATGAAATAGGATAAAAATAAGACTCCAGTTGCATTTTCGATTTCTTCTTTTTTTCTTTATACTTTCACTCGTGTAGAACCTCGGTTATTTTTCATTTTGTAAAGAAAACCTCACTTTCTAATATATATATATATATATATATATATATATATATATATATATATATATATATATATATATATATATATATATATATATATATATATATAATATATAGGTATTAGCATTGGTGCTCTGAAATAGCGATGTATACATGAATGTACATATGCATAGTATATTTGGCAATACACTGTATGTTTAATTAAAAACATTTAGAAGACCATCTGCTATGCATTTTAAAGTAGTGACTATGTCACTTACTTATCTCGGCAGTCACTCCTTTAAAACTCACAGCGAATGGTTTTCTAAATGCTTTTAATTAAACATACAGTATATTGCCAAATATACTATATATACAATCATATATATATATATATATATATATAAATTGATGAGCAGAAGAAACACACATTAAACAATTCTTTAAATAAATTAAAAATAATTATCTACCTGTTCGTAATGCTATTACCGGCGGTTTCCATCCACAAAAGATTGGAAATTCAGAGAATTTCCAACGGAAAGTAGATTTCATCAGATAGCTATTTCCTTTCTATAGGACATATGTCCCATGGTCCGCAAATATAATGCCAACTACCAGCTCGTATGAGTTATAGCCGTTAAAGTGACCCACACGTGACCTGGCCATTAGAGCAAGCGGGAATATTACAGACTTGTTGATGGCTTGGCTGCTAAAAAAATAGCAGTAAGCAACAACGAATTTTTTTCTCTACATGGATTGGAGAATGTATAAAAATGAAGTAAATATCTCATTGAGTACTAAGTACACATTGAGATATATAGGGTGTCTATAATATAATTGTTGTTCTATGGTACTAATTCGTCAATTTTTATAGTTCTGGTATCTCGAATTAGTACCATAGAACACCCTATATATCTCAATGTGTACTTAGTACTCAGTGAGATATTTACCTCATTTATATATATATATATATGTATACATACAGACTAACACAGACACACACACACACACACACACACACACACACACACACACACACACACACACACACACACACACACACACACACACACACACACACACACACACACACACATATATATATATATATATATATATATATATATATATATATATGACGTAGGATTCCTTTCTTAAACACGCAGAGTATGTCGAATATGTTAGTTAGATCAAACATAAGGAAGGAAGAGTGTTCCTGTGGATCCGATGAACGGAACAGCTTGCTCGTGAAATTAACGTGCAAGTGGCTGAGCATTCTACAAACTCGCCTACCCTTAACGTAGTTTTCAGGGAGATTCGGCGTGACACAGAATGTGACAAGGCTGACCCTTCGAATTACAGGTACAGCTCTTTTTTTCCATAGAGTGAACTGGAGCAACGTGAATCGAACTCACGACCTTACGATTGTGAGCCGAATTCCCTAACCACAAAGCCACGCGCCTTCACATAGGGTCGTGTTAAAAGCATTTTCATAAATATTAATCTTATAATCTGAAAGGCGAAAAAATATATTACTGATGGTAGAACAACTGAAAGTTAAATAAAAATAGGGTTTTAATCAACATTGTTCAAATTTTTGCTCGAAAATTGGACACAACGTTGGTTCCTGCCTCAAAGCAAAGGTAGAATTAGTACAACATTTTTAATGGTAATGGACATCTTTTAATAAGGAAATATTAAAATATTATTCTAAAAAAAGCCCATCTAATTCTTAGATGCTCAGATGCGCGTGTAAAGAGAAAAAACTCATTATCAGGGAAATATTTGAAAATATATAATTGTTTTGTACTTTAGGCACAAGGCCAGCAATTTGAAGGGGAGGGGGAAAGTCGATTAAATCGACCTCAGTGCATTACTGGTACTTTATTTTATTGACCCCGTAAGGACGAAAGACAAAACTAACCTTGGTGGGATCTGAACACAGAACGTAAAGGGCCGTAAATCTATGCTGCAAAGCATGTTGTCCGACGCTCTACCAATACTGCCAAATAAACAAAGATATTTCTTGGCTATCAAGAGACGTGTGTAAAGACAGCACCTTTAATGTGTGCCGTGTCCAACACTAAACTATGGAATTGCCAAGCGATCTTCTTAAGCACACAGTCATACCACCACCTCCCACTCCTCCTACTACTACCTCTGCCGCCGCCGCCGCCACCATACCACCACCGCCAGCACCAGCACTACTACTACTACTACCACCACCACCACCACCACCACTACTACTACTACTACTACTACTACTACTACTACTACTACCACCACCACCACCACAACCACCACCACCACCACTACTACTACTACTACTACTACCACCACCACCACCACCGCCGCCACCACCACCACCACCACCACCACCACCACCACCACCACCACCACCACCACCACTGATATCATTTAATTGTTTCTGTTACTGGGGTTAACACTTCATAGCTATGCGAGTTGTTGGCAGGCACGGTATTTTATCTCTGATATCGGGGTTAGCAGGGTTGCCGTTGTAGGTATACACATTCATTATCAACACAGTCATCATCGATGCTGACATCATCATCATCATTATCAGCAACAACATTGCCATCATCATAAAATGCAGCAAATTATAAGAAACAACATCCTCATATCTAAGTATTAATTTTCTTACTTTTCTGTATATTTTTCGAGAGATTATAACATTTTTGCACATGATTCCCTCTTAAAACTATCATCTTGAGACACTAGTCAAAACAGACCTTACAACCCCTCGCCACACTTTACAATCGTACATAACCGCACCAACATCTCGTACTTAATATTCTGAGTCTCTAGCAATGATATCTGGATAGGAGGGAGAGCTGACGATCTTTTTTAACAGCTAGTTGACGTCTCCAAAGGACAGGACAAACAATGGTTTCTTATATAGGCACAAGACCAGCAATTTCGGGGGAGGGGGAAGTCGATTAAACCGACCCCAGTGCGTGACTGGTACTTTATTTTATCGACCCCGTAAGGATGAAAGGCAAAGTTAACCTCGGCAGGATTTGAACTCAGATCCGAAAGGGCCGTAACTCTATGCTGCAAAGTATGGCGTCCGACCTTCTACTGATTCTGCCAATCCACCGCCCTGGACGGGACAAATAATGGTTTCTAATTTAGGCACATGACCAACCATTTTTTTTGGGGGGGGGGGGGAGTTGATTAAATAGAGCCCCAGTGAGTTACTGGCACTTTATTTTATCGACCCCGTAAGGATGAAAAGCATAGCTAACATCGGCGAGATTTGAAGTCAGAACGTAAAGGATCATAACTCTATGCTGCGAAGCCTTTGTCCGACGCTCTACCAATTCTGCCATTTCTCCGCCAAAGGACATGCCAAATAATTACGCTATTTCCTATTTTCTTTGAAGAAGTGCCCTGTAAAGTGTACAATATGGTGCCATACTGTTTGTAAGATGAGTAGTAAAATCCTATATGTTTATTTCAGTATTGTGCTTTTGATAACTTATAAGAAGTGTCCAGTTCTGCGGTCGATTTTTCATTTATAACTCTTTCCTACTTCTCTATCACTTTATCTTCTCTGGAGAAAATTCGCTGTGTTCAGGCCTGAAAGGAAATATATATATATTTTATATCATGATTCTTTGGACTTAAATTTATATATATATATATATATATATATATATATATATATATATATATATATATATATATATATATATATTGTTATACTTTGGGAGGGTCATGTTGCCAATAAGAAACACATGCACCAGTTGCTTTCACTCCAATTTATTACAAATTAAAAAAACTTTTTAAAATTTTTTCAAAAAATTTATAAATTTCCGGTTGGTTGGTTGGTTGGTTCCACAACCGGACGGTTGTTCATATATTGTCAAAATTCTTTCGTCACACATTCTGTGACCTCTTCAGTGACTGGAGATTCTTTTCTCTGTTTTGTGCCTCTCCTTTGTTCTGTCCTACGCCATCTTGTTTTTGTGTGTGTTGTGTATATATATATATATATATATATATATATATATATATATATATATCTTTTCAGGTCGATCGCGCCAGATCGATACAGCTCGAACCATAAGTTGATCAATAGCGAAACGCGCGTCACCAACCAATAAACGTAATGAAAACTAACCATCCGTCCTTGTATTATTATACTACACTCTACCTAGCTCTACATCTCGCTACTGACGTGAACCTAAACATCGAGTGCTAACATGGGGGAACCTACAGTAACTTCACGTTGCACTCCCTGGATATATATATATATATATATATATATATATATATATATATATATATATATATATATATATATATATATATATATATATATATATATATATTATATATATACACACATATATATCGATAATTTTTCTAGGTTGTCTCTCTTGATATTTAAAAAACACACCCGAATTAGTCGTTTAGTTTACATATTGAGACCTGAACTCATCCTATTTATTTTATAATGAACGGGATTTCTTAAAATGTTATTTTTTTGCCATGTAGAATGTTTTTTTATGTGTAAAGAAAATTAATTGTCACAGGAATGCTACCATCTGATAGATTAGCAATATTTGATAAGCGGTGGGGGTTGGAATAAGAGCAGTGAGGTTGGAAAAAATCTGAAAAATAAATAAGCGGGAGACGGGGGTTGATTATTTGAGACCCGAGAGCAGGGGCGTCGTTTGCCTTAAAAATGTGAGGGTGACAAACCAACATATGTTGATTCTTAAAGGAGCATAAATTGCTTATACAGTAGTGTCTTTCCCGGACCTTATCACATAAGTAAAATTTTACGCTGGTTAAGTTTTATATATTCAAATGAAGTTCAGATATAAAAAAATTAAGCTTAAAAAGAATTTATTGTATCAAATAAACAAAAAATAAAATATAGATGTTTGAAAAGGTGGGTGGGTGGGGGGGGTGGGGGGGGGGGGGGGGGGGGGGGCTTGACTCCTGGTACACCCCCGAAACAAGGTCCTTGCCCGAGAGTATACTTATGCACAATAACATACAAACACAAGCTTGCATATATAAAGAAATGCGTTCATATGTGCTTAATTGGGCGCATTCTCAAC
>CAXHJY010000564.1:45000-47500 GCA_964016885.1 Eledone cirrhosa | reverse complement strand
GTGAAAAGGTGTACGAAGGACTGACCAATATAATCCGGGTCTGTTATCACTGAGATGTCCTGGTCACTTCCCTCGGCTCAGAGACAACAGGGAGCGGGGGGCTATTAGAGTGACAGAGGAGACCATCAAGAAGGGCAAACATAGATGGTCTGGCCACATCTCTTGCTTGGGAGATAACAGGTGGTTTATTAGAGCGGCCACTAAGACAGTGCAGAAGAACTGGAGGGCGGCCAAAGGTTAGCTGACCACGTCTCTTGCCTGAGAGACAACAGGTGGGTTATTTAGAGTGACAGAGTGGACATCAAGGAGGTGGGAAAGAACTGGAGGACGGCCAAAGGTTAGCTGACCACGTCTCTTGTCTGAGAGACAACAGGTGGGTTATTTAGAGTGACAGAGTGGACATCAAGGAGGTGGGAAAGAACTGGAGGACGGCCAAAGGTTAGCTGACCACGTCTCTTGTCTGAGAGACAACGGGTGGGTTATTTAGAGTGACAGAGTGGACATCAAGGAGGTGGGAAAGAACTGGAGGACGGCCAAAGGTTAGCTGACCACGTCTCTTGTCCGAGAGACAACAGGTGGGTTATTTAGAGTGACAGAGTGGACATCAAGGAGGTGGGAATGAACTGGGGGACGGCCAAAGGTTAGCTGACCACGTCTCTTGTCTGAGAGACAACAGGTGGGTTATTTAGAGTGACAGAGTGGACATCAAGGAGGTGGGAATGAACTGGGGGACGGCCAAAGGTTAGCTGACCACGTCTCTTGTCTGAGAGACAACAGGTGGGTTATTTAGAGTGACAGAGTGGACATCAAGGAGGTGGGAATGAACTGGGGGACGGCCAAAGGTTAGATGACCACGTCTCTTGTCTGAGAGACAACAGGTGGGTTATTTAGAGTGACAGAGTGGACATCAAGGAGGTGGGAATGAACTGGGGGACGGCCAAAGGTTAGATGACCACGTCTCTTGTCTGAGAGACAACAGGTGGGTTATTTAGAGTGACAGAGTGGACATCAAGGAGGTGGGAATGAACTGGGGGACGGCCAAAGGTTAGATGACAGGACGATCTGAGCTGATTCAAACGATAATAATAATAATTGTTTCTACTTTGGCACAAGGTCAGCAATTACCCCAGTGTATTACTGGTATTTTATTTTATCGACCCTGTAAGGATGAAAGGCGAAGTTAACCTCGACAGCATTTGAACTCAGAATGTAAAGGGCCATAACTCTATGTTGCAAAGCATGGCGTCCGACGCGCTACCGATTATTGACAATAATTCAAAAAAATAATAATAATATTTCTGATTTAGGCACAAGGCCTGTAATTCTGGGGGAGGGTAAAGTCTATTAAATCAACCCAGTACATTACTGGTACTTTATTTTATCGACTCCGTAAGGATGAGTGGTCAAATTTACCTCGGCGGGATTTGTATTCAGAACGTAAAGGGCCGTAACTCTATGCTGCAAAGCATGGTGTCCGATGCTCTACCGATTATTGACAATCCACTATCTTTAATAATGATTGTTTTTACATTTGTCACAAAACCAGTATTTGAAGGATGTCAATGTGTGTGTGTGTATGTGTGTGTATGTGTGTTTCTATGTTTGTGTGTGTATGTATGTATGTGTGTGTCTGTGAGTGTTTGTATGTTTGTGTATATGTGTGTATGTTTGAGTGTGAGTTTTTGTGTGTTTGTGTATGTATGTGTGTGTGTCTCCCTCTCTTTGTGTTTGTTTGTATGTGTCTGTCTGTGTGTTTATGTGTGTGAGTATGTGTGTGTATGTGTGTTTCTATGTTTGCGTGTGTATGTATGTATGTGTGTGTCTGTGAGTTTTTGTATGTTTGTGTATATGTGTGTATGTTTGAGTGTGAGTTTTTGTGTGTTTGTGTATGTATGTGTGTGTGTCTCCCTCTCTTTGTGTTTGTGTGTATGTGTCTGTCTGTGTGTTTATGTGTGTGAGTATGTGTGTGTATGTGTATGTGTCTGTCTGTGTATGTTTGTGTTTGTGTGTGTGTGTGTGTGTGTGTGTGTGTGTGTGTGTTTGTACGTTTTTGTGTGAATGTGTAGGTTTTTTTATGTGTGAGTGTGTGTGTTTGTGTGTGTGTGAGTGAGTGTGTTTCTATATGTGAATGCGTGTGTGTATTTATGTGTGTGAGAGAGTGACTGTGCGTGTGTGTGTGTGTGAGTGTTTGCGGGCGTGTGTGCGCCTGTGAGTGTCTGTGTGTATGTGTCAGTGTTTGCGGGCGTGTGTGCGTATGAATGTGCGTGTGAGAGTTTGTGTGATGTGTGTGTATGCGTGTGTGTGTGTATGTGTATGTGTGTATGAGACTGTATGTTTGTGAGTGTGCGCATGTGTGTATGTGCCTGTGAATGCGTGTGTGTATGCATGTGCGTGTGAGAGTTTGTGTGTGTGTGTGTGTGTGCCTGTGGATGTGTGTATGTGTGTGTGGGTGTGCCTATGTGTGTGTATGTGTGTGCCTGTGTGTGTGTATGGGTGAGTG
>CAXHJY010000564.1:0-5000 GCA_964016885.1 Eledone cirrhosa | reverse complement strand
ATATATATATATATATATATATATGTATGTATATATATATGTATGTATATATATATATGTATATATATATATATGTATATGTATATGTATATATATATATATATATGCATATATATATGTATCTATATACATTATATATATATATGTATATATATACATATACATTATATATATATATATAAATATATATATATATATATATATATATATATATATATATATATATGTATATATATATATATACATATACAAATATACATATATAAATACATATATATATGTGTATATGTGTGTGTGTATATATATATGCATGTATGCATATACATACATATATACATACACATACATATACATATACATTCATACACAAACACATTCATACATACGTATATATGTATTTATATATATATATATATGTGTGTGTGCATGTATATATATATATATATGTATATATATATATATACATATATATATATGTATGTAAGTATATATGCATGTATATACATATACATATATATATATATATATGTATATTTGTGTGTGTGTGTATATATATATATATATAGTATGAGTGTGTGTATATATATATATGTGTATGTATATGTATGTATATGTATGTATGTATGTATGTATGTATGTATGTATGTATGTATGTATGTATGTATGTGTGTATGAGCATATATGTGTAAAACTCTACAATGGATTCAGATAAGATATTAATAGCAGCAAAAGTTTTTTTTTCATGACTTTCTTTGTATATTTTTTTATCTTTTTTTAACAAAGAGGTTATCTAAGTTCCAGCCAGACAGACACTATATGAACTTACGGAAGTTGCCGGAAATAGTCGGAAGTTGATTGTTCAAAGAACTTTTCTCAGACAATCGATGGAAGACAAAATACCATGTACTTAGAATCTAGATAAGAATTTCAAGTGGACGTTAGTAGTAATATTATTTTGATGATGATGATGATGATGATGATGATGATGATAATAATAATAATGATTTTATTTATTGGCCACAAGGGTCAACATGTAGAGGACAATACAAAGAAAGGGACAGTGGGGGGTTTACAATAAGGTCGAGTAAAAGTGCACAATGGCAGAGACTAATTTAAAAATGAAGATATAAAAATATAATATAAACTATGCATAAATATAACAAAATAAATTCCCCTATAGGGGGGCGGACGACCCAGGGGTGACTCGAGTACCCCACCAATCCTGAACCACCCTGCGCTTCTAGGGCGCCCGGGCAGAGCACCCCTCTCCTCCTCAAATTGGCTAGCCTATAGGCGCATGGTCAGAGTAGGCACTTCTCTCTCCACCCTCACCTTCCTTTCCAGGTGAAACTTGAAGAAGTTGAAGAGGGATTGGCCGTGAAGAAAATGATGATAATAACACAATGTATGTAAGTCCTGAGGTACTCTATATAATGTGTGTGTGCGGTGGTATTGTCTATATGTACTCTATATATGTAAGTCCTGCGGTACTCTATATAATTATTTCTACTTTTGGCACAAGGCCAGCAATTTTCCCAGTGTATTACTGGTACTTTATTTCATCGACCCCCGTAAGGATGAAAGGCAAAGTTAACCTCGGCGGGATTTGAACTCAGAATGGCTTCAAATCCCGCGAGGTACTCTATATAATATGTGTGTGAACTGTGCCCTAGCTGTGCTATTGTCTATATGTACTCTACATATGTAATTCCTGATGTACTTTATGCTATATGTGTCTACAATACTGTAATAGTACTATTGTCTGTATACTGTGCGTATGCTTAAGATTTCACAGCGCTAGCATCACTCCTTCACAACAAGCCTTAAACTTTACAGCTTGCCCTCGTATAACATTTAGAGAGAAACAACCGTTATGGTTGCTGTAAAAAACCCCGTAGTGTTGCCTTATTTAATCTAGATTTGGTAAAATTTGTTAAACTCAAAAACCATTTATATTAACGTCTTTACTTACTTCCCCACCCTAACCCACTCCCCCACCCTCCTCCACACCCAATAAATTATTTTATAAAATAAAATTTTTTTTTTTCAATTTTATTTCTTTAAAATTATTATTTTTTTGTTGTTTGTTTTGTTTTGTTTTGTTTTGTTTTGTTTTTTAAACAAATTTCTCTTCTGTCCCCTTTGAAGGTTAATTAGCACCAGTGGAACTAATTAAAGGGGAATAGTGGGAGTTAGGGAGTGTTAGGTAACCTAGAGAGGAGGAGTGAGGGAGAGAGAGAGGGTGGTGTATGAGGGAGAGAGGGAGGGAGCTAGTTAGTGTTAGGTAACCTAGAGAGAGGGAGGGTGTGTGAGAGAGAGATAGGGAGGGGTTTGTATGAAAGAGAGAGAGAGGGGGAGGATGTATATGAGAGAGAGAGATAGGGAGGGAGTGTGAGGAAGAGAGAGAGAAGGTTTGTGAGGGAGAGATAGGGGGGGTGAGGAAGAGAGAGAAAGTGTGTGTTAAGAACCCTATAGAGAGAGAGAGGGAGTGTTATGGAAGCTAGAGAGAGGGTGTGTGTGTGCTTGTGTGTATGTGTGTGTGCGTGTGTGTTCAACGGTTATATTACAACTGTAACGGAATGTGATCCTTTCGCGTTCCTAATATAAAGGTATATATATATATATATACGCACACATATATATATATGTGTTTATATATATATATATATATATATATATATATATATATATATATATATATATATATATATATACATATACACAGTGTATATATATATATATATATATATATATATATATATATATATATGTGTGTGTGTGTGTATAATACATATAAATATATGTATGTATGTGTATATATACATGTATGTATATGTGTATATATATATATATATATATATACTTCCCTTTTTACTATTCCCCTCTTTCGACCATTTCAACATTTCAACCTTAAGTTAACAAGGAACTCTGAAATTCTTAATTAAAACACCCTTGTTATGAACTAATTAAGCAAATTAACCGGGAATTAATATCAATACGAGTCGATTTGGAGTTTGGAGCACAGGAAAATGCAGATAAAAGAAAGAAAAAGATGGCGTACTCTAGAAAACGCTGAGAAAAAATACTCCTAGAATCAACGTTGAGAAAGTAATAAACTATTTTGATTTAGTTACGGCCACCATTTTCATTATAATTTGCCTTTGTTTGTTTCTATTTGCGAATAGTATTGTTTATTTGTTTGTTGGTTGGTTGTTTGGTTTGTTTATTGTTGATTAAAAACCTAACAATAAATAATTAAATGTCGTTTGCTTCAAGCATTGTATATAATATATAATGTGGAATGTGATATATGTAAGAAGCCTAAACAATACAAAATGGACGATAAGATGAAGGCAACGAAAATGTTAGTTACCCGGTAATATTTGTTGTTTCTTTTTTTTTCGCTTGTTTGTTGATTCTTTCGTTCTAATATTTTTGGACTTAGAATTCCCTTCGTCAGACTATAAGGAACTCTCAGAGAAATAAATGCTCCAGTCTATTCACTTTGAATAATTGTCAGTTAACGATGGATTGTGCATTTGAAAAAAAAAAAATTAATAAAGGAAATTTACAGATCTCGCCTATGTGCAGGCTTTTTGCTGGCTTTCTGAGGTTGCATCTCATAGGAGGTTTCTTTGGTGTTTTAGTAATAGAGCCCCCTTAGTTCTATTCTGAAAATGTAATTTTTTGAAGACATCTATCTAGGTTTAATTGGTCTTCTATAGGGTTGAATCTCGTAGGTTTCTTGCGTGTTCTAATGAGAGAGCCCCACTCCCGGTTCTATAATAAAAAAAATATAACTTTTAGCAGACATCTATCAAAGTTTAGCTGGTCTTCTAAAGGCTCGCATTTCGTAGAGAGTGTCTTTGATGTTTTAATGATAGAGCCTCCAGTTCTATAATAAAAAAAATATATGTGTAATTTACAGATCATATCTATATAGGTTTAGCTGGTCTCATATGATGTTGTATATCATAAAAGGTTTCTCGTTTTAATGATAGGATCCACCCATATAACTGGGACAACATCAAGCGCAGGTCTTCCTTCAGGCGGATCGAGTCTGACTTGGACCAACACCGCCTCGTCTGCCTCTGATCCACTTTGCAACCAAACAGCGGTGCGTGGCTCTGTTCGGTGCCCACCTCATCAACTGGTACCATTCTTGATGACAAGTACACTCGCATCGGAGTGGCCTAACTTCTCGGCCTCCGCGCGTGGGCCACACAACTACCATTGTGGGGATGTTGTTGATGAGCTCGGTCTACACCAACTGCCATGTCACCAGAGTGCAGGCTGGTTTCTCCGACATGCCGCTCTCAACGACATATTGAGAAGGAACTTGGATGCAGCTGGCTTCCTGTCACAACTGGAGCCAGCAGGCATCGACCGCGGAGACGGCAAGGGCCCGACGGAATTACCCTCTACCAATTCGAGGGAGGTAGATCTCTCATTTTCGACGTCACATGCTGTGACATATTGTCCGCCTCTAACTTCTGACGTAAACATCGGTACTACGGCCCGCCGCAATACAGAAGACAGGAGCACAAACAAATACCGGGGATTGTCTGGCCGCTTTCTCTTCGCACCGGTCGCTGTCGAGACCTCAGGTGTCCTCGGACCCCGTACTGCCGAGCTCCTCCGTAAAATCAGATCGTCAGCAGCATATTTGAGAAAAGCGAACCCCGCGAGGTGGAGTGGCTGTTGCTGCGGGTGTTTCTGGCGATTGTCTACGGAAATGCCTTTGCAGCTTTGTCCACGGAGCGCAGCCCAAACCTTGCCCTCGCCGCAGGCATAGATCCTATCAGCCTCCCCCTTTCTTCCGTGGCCTCATAGTCCTTGCTCTTATCTCCTTTTCCTCTTCTCATTTATGGCATTTATAGCCATTTCTCTTACTTTCCTATACAGACAGACCTGCCCTTCTTTACCCTTTCCCCCCTCTGTTCGTTGCTTGGTTTCGTTTTTATCCATTTTATTATCTCTTTGCTTTTCCTTTCGCATTT
>CAXHJY010000563.1:25000-27500 GCA_964016885.1 Eledone cirrhosa | reverse complement strand
CTAGTACTAAGGTCAATTCTTTCTCTAAGTTTCTTGTTCCCTTTCACTCTCTCTCTTTCTCTGGGAGAAATTGGTTGAAGAGAGATGGCTTCTGCCAGGTTGAAATTCCCAGTGTTCTGATGGTATCTCTACAAGTTCAGGGCCAAAAAGAAAGAAAAATAATTCCACCTAGCTGCACACAGCATACCAGAAATATAATTTTCCCAAACATAAACAGACATGACATGCAGTGAATAACTAAACTGAAAAGTGATGCTTATTTTGCCTTTCAGCAGGCGTCACCCACTCCTATATCTTGTTGTCATTGCTGTTGTAGTTGTAGTTGTTATTTACAAGGCAAAAAAGGGATCCTTGTAACATGTTGTGTAATTTTGAATCTCCCTTAGGAATTTGTTAAGTGTGCACATATCTGTAGAATGAATGCTCAGCCACTTACATGAGCAGGCCATTTTGTTAATCAAACAACTGAAGATCTCATCATTACAACCAATAGAGGTCTAACATGACACAAATCATTGTTTAATGCCATGGTGATCTTGATCAAGTAGATCTATGGTCAGACATTCCAACTATGACAATCCAATTTTGCTTTTTAAATATATTTAATCACTGACTCCATAAAGTAATGTATTATTTCATTTATCATCTTTTTTAAATAAATTTTAACAACAGTAGTAAGAGAAAGATAGATAGATTTAACTAGTATTTCATGCAGGTCGATCAACCTTGTATAGGTTTTCAACTAAATAATTCAATCTCAGCAAAGTTTGGTCTTGTGATTATTGGAAGAATTATTATCATGAATTTTTACTTTTCCTTTATAAAACTCATTTCATGGGTGGAAGATTGACGTTAAACGAGGATGGTGATGAGATGATGATTGTAATTGTTTCAATACTAGTATTAGATGTTGCTGTTGTTGTTGTGGTTTACATTTTCTACCACCCACCCACCCAAGCTCATCAAAAATATCTAAAAATCAAATCAAAAAGGTAGAGTTACCCACAAGTTTGGAATGTCAGCAGCCTGTCTGAGGAAGGGGCAATGCGGGGTGGGCTGGCTGTTGTAACGGGTGTCACTGGCCATTGCAGAAATGTTTTTGCGGTCTTGTCTGAGAGGTGCAACCCCAACACCACCACACCCTAGGCCCAGAGCCCATCACTCTCCCCCCTTCTCCCTCCTTTTCTTCTGTGGCCCTAGAGTCCTTGCTTTTTCCTTCCTTTTCTTTCATTTATAGTCCTTTCCTCTACTTTCACATACAACCAGATCTGCCCTTCCTTACCCCTTCCCCATTTTCTCATTACTTAATTTTGCTTTTATCCTTCTTTTCCATATTTATGTAATCATCAATGGTTTTTAAGCCAACATAGTAAACTGGTTAAAGAACTTACATTCTCTGTAAGAAAAAAAAACAAAAAAACCTACAAATTATATTTCAAATACCAGCTTGATTATGAGAAAATTAGTTATAATGTCTAACCAGGCCATATTATATTCAAGATTATTTAAAAATCACAGAGAGTTTAAATCATTAGAAATATGATAATGAAAGCAATAAGGGAAGACTAATCCATGGAAAACATTCAGGCTAAGTCCCAGGTTTGGAGAAGACTTTCCAGAGACCAAGGACTAGAAAGGTGCCATGAAGGCTGCTCAAACCTCAATCACTAAATTATAAAAATAAACGAAAAAACGTGGGTTTGCAAGAAATTTTTGTTATAGTTGTTATTGATACTTTTTATTCATTTTGTTTCTAGGGAGGTAGGTAGTTGGAGTAGGGGTCTGTCATATATTTACATTGTTTATATTCTTTTACTGGTGTCATTAGACTAGTCATTATGTATGTATATATAACGAGTTTTAGTCGATTTTTTTAATATGTATATCTATCTATCTATACATACATATATACACAAACATTTATATAGAGATAGATTAAAAATAACAAAATAAGATGTTGAGGGCTTTCTCCTGTTTGCTCCAGTTTTTACCAAAACAATCTCTTCAGAACATATATAGATAGATAGATAGATATGTATGTGTATATATCATGCATACATGTATATATATATATATAAGTATATATATATCCATATATATAATTATATATGTGTGTATCTATAAATATATATGTGTAACTCTATATATATGTGTATATATATATATATATATATATAAATATATATGTGTGTATATATATATATATAAATATGTATGCGTATATATATGTATAAATATATATGTGTGTATATATATATATATAAATATATATGCGTATATATATATGTATAAATATATATACGTGTATATATATGTATTTGTCCAACCATTTGTCCAACCCATGCCAGCATGGAAAGCAGACATAAAATGAGGCTGCTGATGTATATATATGTATGTATGTATATGTATACATACACACACACATATACATATATATATATATATATATACATATATATAAATATATGTGTGTATATATATATATAAATATGTATGTGTA
>CAXHJY010000563.1:0-20000 GCA_964016885.1 Eledone cirrhosa | reverse complement strand
GTGTAGGATGTTCTGAAAGTACAGTAGCCAGAGTCAGTATGGGATGGAAAAAGTTCAGAGAGCTTATACCGCTGTTGGCCACAAAAGTTCTCTCTAAAAATGAAAGGCAGATTGTATAACACCTGTATACGAACAGCAATGCTATATGGCAGTGAGACATGGGCCTTATGTGCAGAGGACCTGCATAGACAGGAAAGGAATGAAGCATGCATGCTCCGTTGGATGTGTAATAGTAATATACGTGAACGGCAAAGCATCAATGAACAAAGTGATAAATTAGGAATAAGAGGGATCAGATGCTGTTTACTTGAGAGAAGACTATATTGGTATGGTCATGTGATGCGCATGAAAGATGACAGCTGCATAAAAAAGTGCAGGGCGATCAAAATTGATGGTAGTTACGGAGTAGGTAGACGCAGAAAAACCTGGGATGATCTGATAAATTCTGACCTCACACACTTACATCTCTCTAAGACAATGTCTCTGGATCGAGATCTTTGGCACTACGCAGTAATACAGAAGACCCGCCTTGCCTATGTACAAAGCGAAACCTACAGTCAGTTGGCACCTCTTAACCAAATATACACCCCAATCCACTACCCCTACCCTAGCCTCCCACTCCCACCAACAGCACGAGAAAATGAGATCGAGATCGTGTAGGTGTCACGAGAAAAAACACACAGTCCACGCTGTAATGTGGCCATGTAGGTAACACGGTAAAAAGTTCCCAGTTCCACACTGTAAATGTGGTTGGGGTTAGGAAGGGCATCCAGCCGTAGAAAACCTGCCAGATAGTCCTATATGAGCGAGACACGGTCACCCGACCAGCCTTGCCTCAAGTGGGACAACTCCCGTCTAACCCATGCTAGCGTGGAAAATGGACGTTAAACGAAGATGATGATGATATGTGTGTGTGTTATAAACAGATTAATAGTTTAAGCACTTTTTAATTCGTTCAAATAATAAATACTTGTTTTATGGTTATGTATATTATGAGAATATATATATGAATATATATATATACACACACACACACATATATATATATAACGAAGGAAGTGTGGTAAGGAACCAGATGGACCATAACGCACCAGAGTACTCAATACTTAGGGTAGTAGAGTGGGTATAGGAAAATGTTTAACCCCGACGGCAGAGCTCAACCCATTTCGATGGCTATTTCAGTGCCGAAATTTCTCGAGCTCTGCCGTCGGGGTTAAACATTTTCCTATATATATATATCATCATCATCATCTTCGTTTAATGTCCATATTCCACGAGTGAGTTCTCTCTGGATTTTGGTCTTTTGACTTTTGTGTTTCTTATATATACATATAAACTAATATTCATATTTATATAAACACTTGATCTTGCAAAATATCCATGGATACAATATACAGCTAAAGACTCCTAAACAGATATGAACACTATATACACTCTCCATGAGGACAGGCCAAAGTATACATCCAGTGAAGCCCGCAACCCATGGTGTTAAATGGTCATGATGGATGCACGGTAAAAAGCACCCAGCCAACACTGTAATGTGGTCGTGTAGGTGTCATGACAAAAGCACCCAATACTCACTAGAAATGAGGTGTGTGTTAAGAAGGGCATCCACCTGTAGAAACCAAGCCAAAACCATTTCTGTATGAGCAACAGGACAACTCATCTAACCCGTGCTAGCATGGAAAAATGGACTTAAAACAGTGATGATGATGATGATGATGATGAAACCCATCTTTTGCCAACTCTATAGTCACTAGTCTGTCACAATGTGACTTTTAGTGTTACAGAACTAATTGATATGCCTTTTTACATTATGGTATATCACCACTCAGCTTGGTTTTGTGTCATCTCCCTCAAGAGGTACAGTTTCTTGAGCTTGTTCTTTGCAACTTCCTCACTTGTCTTCCTTGGTCATCCTCTCCTGCAATTTCTATCCACCTCAACTGTTTGGCTCTTTTTTAAAACTCGTACTCTTATGCATCACATGCCTAAACCAGCGCAATTTTCTCTCTTGTACATGCAGTTCTTCTTATACTCTACTTTTCTCTCAGTTCACTATCATTCTGTTGTGTACAGACATTCTAAAAGTATAAATTCAATTTATAGTGTAGCAAGCTTGCAAACCTAGGTTTTGACATTTCTTATTCTGACCACACTAAGAAAATTACTAAGCCTTTATTTTTTGCTAAACAGTCAATACCTGCCCTAATAAAATCATGTTACAGATCATAATACCATGCAATGCTCTACACCCTAGAGTTGCTACACAGCAAAGATGTTTAGTGATGTATCTATTGATTGCAGGCAATTATTATATGTTAAAGTTATTTATACCAATTTGCATAAAACTGTGATCATTTAATCCTTTAGCATTTAAACCAGCTGTCCCCGGCCAGAATTCTTGCATCTCATTCTGTTCAAACCAGTCGTAACCAGCCACTCATACTGATGTTAAGGTATTGTTCTCAAAATGAATAATATCAAAATCTCATAGATTCGATATTATGTGAGATAAAGCCTTTACTGCAAAAATACAATAGTATATATTGAGTAATGTAAAATCTAATGGGTTAAGGTTCAGCAACCCATCACTCTGATGTCCACACCCTATGTGACTGCCAAGTTGGCCTTAATGGTAGCAGCATCACAGACTGCCCCTCCACCAATTACATCATAAAACTATATAAACACACGAAGATCAACTTTTCTTTCACCTTCTCTTTTTCATCTTTTCATTTCTTTTTCATTTTTTATTTCTTCAAATTTTCTTTCTTATTCTTTAGTTTTCTTCAAATTCTTTATCTTTTTTTTTTCTATGCTTTCTTCAAATTCATTTACTTCTCTCTCTTCCCCTTCTCTCTTTTTCTTTCTTGGTAATGACCTTGTTTTCCAAAATTTTATTCATTTTATGTTGACTTTATTTTCCTAGCAGCAGTTGGAATTAAGGTAGTAATACTACTTCTAGTAGTAGTAGTAGTAGTAGTAGTAGTAGTAGTAATAATAGTAGTAGGGTTTGTAAATACCACTGCTGCATACTTTTAAACTTTTTATATATATATATATTTTCACTCCTTCCTGTTTTAAAGGAGATAAGAGATTTGTTCATGTCCACCAGAAGCGAGAGTGATGTGAAGCATATATATATTATCCTTGCATTCTTTTACTAATTTCAGTCATTAGACTGGGGCTATGCTGGTGTTCCCCCTTGATTTAGTTGATTATATCGACCCCACACTTATTTTTTAAGCAGTTCTACGTACAGTACTCCCATGAAGAAATCCTCCCTGTGCAGCTGTACCCACTTTGCATTTAACTCCTTAACTGCACACAGTTGGTAAATCTCCTCCAAATCTACCCTAGATTCACCAACTTGCATAGATACATACTAAGTGTGAAAGTACCTCTGGTAACTTTAAACCAACAAGGCCACCAGTCCTTATAAAAAATCCCTTACATTACCCTCAAACATTTATGCCAGAACTATCCACTATACACACCAAATGTTTTAGACATACTCTGATCTTTAAAAATATGCTACATCATCCTTCATTCTCAAGAAGGGCAACCACTTTGACTTTGCCAACCATCATCCTATCACACTCACTTTCAATGTCTCAAGAATATTGGCAACAGTCATTAACAATGAACACCTCTCTCTCTCTCTCTCTCTCTCTCTCTCTCTCTCTCTCTCTCTCTCTCTCTCTCATTAACCCTTTATCATTTAAACTGGCCATATCCAACCAGAACTCTCTCACCACTTTCTATTCAAACCGTCTGCTTATACTTATGTTAAGAAAGAAATAATATCAAAATCTCATAGATTAGATATTATGTGAGGTAGAGCCTTTACTGTGAAAATACAATAGTAGATATTGAGTAATGTAAATGCTAAATGATTAAGGGCTTCTTGTATGGCTTTCATATAACCAGTACTATGGGAGACCTACACTCTTACATCACTCACCAGTAGGATTTCAGTTGTATCTAACATTCAAATATCCTGTCAAAACTGTGCACATATGGGCTTCCACCATTTCTCATCTTTTGTAATAGTAGTTTCATATAAGATCACACTGTGCTGATTGTATTCTCTCTGTCTCACAATCTGTCACCTCTGGTCAGGAATGGAGTAAGTTCTTCTGAGGCTCTAGGCACTTAAAAGATTATGGTGCTCCCCATATAAAAAAAGACTTCAAAAACATTTTGTAGAGAAATGAAAATACATTGAATTTGAATAAAATGGTTCCCCTCATCCCTTGATACACAAAACATGTTCTTATTTTGCTTAAAGGTTAATAGAGCCTTAATTCTGATGAACACCAGACTTTTGTTTTATTTCCACCACACTCTCCCGTCACTATGTCAATAATTTACTAGTTGTCATGTCCTACATTACCTACACATATCCATTCATCCCTGACCTTCCCCAACTAAGCACCATTCACATGCAATCTTTACACCTTATGTAAAGCTTGCAGTGATTTCTGAACTGAGACCTTGAAAGCATCCTAGAATAGGGTCATGACAATCTCTCATTTTACACAGCAAATAAAGCAAACCAAAAGCACTCCCCATATCAAGAAAACTTCAGCACACCCCACTCTCCTATAGTATGAGAACCATGAAACTAAAGCCCTTTCAATCAACCCAAATCCAGATCTAGACATTATAATTACTGAGAATCTCTCATGGCAAACACATATTTTCAAAAAATTAAGACTACATTTCTTTTGAGTCAAAAAGTGCTTCAGCCTGTAACAATTTCTGACTCACTGCAAAGCTCAAGATAGACTGACCATGAAGTACTGTTCCTACATCAGAGGTAGTGCACTTGCAAATGTTTCAGATTTAATTCAGAGAAAAAACACACATCTATGTATAATGTCACTCATTGAAACATTCTTACTTCTGGACCACAAATATGCTTTCTCCTCTTTCTGTGTTTTCTATTGTTGCTACTACAATGATCTCTGCTCCTTGGATCTGACAGGTCCCATGCCATCTCTACTCAGGCACTCCTGGCTCATTCATTTCTCCTCATCTCATCACTCATGTTGTGTCAGATCCAAACAAGGCTTCCAGTGTGTCTAAAGGTGTGTTCCAGTAATCTCTATTAAAACAATCTTATGTAGTTATCAATTAGTGCTAAATTAACCATCTCTTTCACTCTCTTGTTGGTATTGGTCTTTCCACCTGATTCCTAATATCTTACAGAAAATTCTGTTTTCCTGTTTTCAATATCTAAGAATTTAGTGAGAGATGTAATGGCACTGTGCCAAGAAATATTGATTTTATCAAGAATATATAAATGTTGGTTTTGGTGTGTGTTAAGAGATTGTTGAACTTTCATATAAATTTTAACATGCCCATCACTTGTTAACTTTTTCCACAAACTCGAAACCAAGTCAACCCCATTATTTTTCAACCATAGTCCCCAAGAATATGAAGTGATGAGTGGTCTTTATTATCCACAATATATTTGTCAATGTTTCTCATGATACACAAACATAAAAAGTCTAAAGTCTAAAGTCTACCTTAAGCCAGAAGGCTCATTTGGCTGGTGCTTATCCCAGTTTCATGGCAGGAAGTGACTGAGAGTACAAGACTTTCCCTGGACATGACGCCAGTCCATCACAGGGTTAAACCCCCAGCTATTGCTGTGGCTCATTTTCAGCTGAGTATACTGGAGCAAAATGAAATGAAGTGTTTTGCTCAAGAACACAACACACAACCCAGAAATCGAACCCACAACATTATGATCTTAAGTCTAACACCCTTACCACTAGGTCACGTGCCTCTATCAACAAAACATATCACTACACTAGTTCTTCTGTCATTCATCCTATTCTTCACATAGCCTAAAACAAATGTATAACAAAGAGATAGGATACTTTAGTGTTGCAGTCTACAAGGCTACCACACTAGTGCTAGGGATGGCACTGTGATTAAACCAGTTAGCCAGCTGCCTCAGGCACAATACTGAACTTTAACAGTGCCATGGAGATAATGGAAGTCAAGAGGACCCTTTAGTCTTGCCAGAGACAAGGTGAACACATTAGTATTGCTACCATGATGAAATGCACCCTATACAATGGTAAGTGGTTGGCAAATTAACAGAAATAATGTAAGGTCTTAAGAAGGGCACAACAACATCTCCAGTGATGGTGACATGATAAAATGCACTCAGTATATTCTGCAAACTAGTTGGTCAAAATAGCAAAATTGTAATACACAAGTAAGACTCTGCATAAGGACTGAGATGGCTGCCCATCCAACTCATGCCAATATGGAGACTACATGAAATGATGCATAAATATGTATATATATGTATATATGTATATATATATATATATATATATATATATATATATATATATATATATATATATTCAAAATAGGGAGCACACAGGACAAAGACAATAAAAAAAAAACAACGGAAAGATGGACAGTCCCATCTCCTCAGTCAACCTCTAGAAATCACTATGGTTTTGGTAATTTAGGTCAATACCATTCATTCCAGTGCACATTGGGACATAAGGAAACAGGTAGAGACAAGTTATATATATATATGTGTGTATGTGTGTGTGCGTGCGTGTGTAAGGTATAAAAAGACTCAACTCTGAATAAATATATTTTTCTACTCTATTAGATTATTGAGTATTATTTTACTGTTTTAAATTCCATTCCAGCGGCTATCCATAACTACCTGTATATACATAGATACATACACAAAGTAGAGGATCTATACAAACATACATATATCAAACATACAAACGTAGATATATACATACACACACACACAGAGACACATTCTCTGTGTGTAAACATTTAAACTAAAGAATATGAAGTGATTATGTAATTAAGACGTTGTTAAGGATTGGCAGGATATGACTTGTAGTTTCAATTTGAAAATATAGCAGATTCTTTCTTTAAACAGAGACACAGCCACACCTACAAATTTCCATGTGTATATATATATATATATATATATATATATATATATATATATATATATATATAATCAAGGTTTAGCAAATAGAGAAAAAGTTTTAAAATAAATTTTAAAAAGTTTTCTGTACCTACTATATTTACCCTTACCGCGTGGTTTCAAGTCTCAAAATAAATGGATAATCCATGCAGAAATCCATTGAGAAGAAGACTTTTGTCAGAGGGTTCTTCTCACTCGGAGAATATAAAATTCCCGAGTTCAAATCACGAACTGGTGCCATACAGAACTGTTCCCAGATGAGAGTGTATGATGAAGAAACAATCTTGTCTAGTGCCGTGTGTAAAGATAGAAGGCAAGGACGGAAAGGTCAATGTACTGCCACTAGAAATAGCAGCAGTTAAAACAACCAAAATGTTATCTCGACCAGGGGAGATTAATATATATATCAGACAATACTACTGCACACACACACACCTGGCATATGGCAATAGAATTCTGTCTCAAAATGTATCATCCAGCTCTTACCATCATGGACATAACAGATGCAAAACTGATGATTTTATTGGTTTCAGTCATTGGAGTGTGGCCTTGCTGAGGCACTACCTTCATGGGATTAATTGATCACATTAGCCTCATGGCTTAGTGGTTAGAACATCGATCTTACAATTGTGAGGTTGTGAGTTCAATTCTCAGACTGGGTTTTGTGTTGTGTTCTTGAGCAAGAAACTTTATTTCATGTTGCTCCAGTTTATTCAGCTGTAGAAATGAAGTTGCAACGTCACTGGTGCCAAGCTGTATCGACCATAGCCTTTCCCTCGGACAACATCTGCGACATGGCGAGCGGAAACTGGTATGCATGGGCGACTGCTGATCTTCCACAAATAAACTTGCCTGGACTTGCGTTCTCGGAGGGGAACTATCTAGGTGCAAATCCCATGTTCATTCGTGACTGAAGGGGTCTTTACCCTTTAGCTCCTCTGTTCATTTCAGTTTGATACATATTTTAGTTATCTTTCTACATTGAATGGTTTAAGTTACACATTTTGACACAACATTTCTGTTTACAATAGTTTTAATCCCTTTCATACTAAACCACCTGAAACTTCTCTTGATTCTCCAATGAAAAAACATATTACCTTGTTTTAAAATGTTTATATTTTTCTAAAACTTTTCATCATAATTTTATGTTGAACCTTTATATTCCAAACACCAGCTTTACTATTTTGTGACTGTTTTTCTAATAGAATACATATCATTTCAATTAATTGATGAAGAACTTTGAATGATTTACTAAAATTATTAATTATTTCATTATTAAAATAACATATGGTTCTTCTTTCCCTTTTACCTGAACATGGAACCTCGTTCTTCCCCCAACTCTCACATTCACATACACACACATACACCCATACACAAACACCACCACCACCCCTACACCCTTTCACCATTTGTTTATTTTTAATTTTACTTTAAAAAAAATTCCTTTACTCTCTAAAAAAATTATTCCCCTCCCCTTTTTTTAAAATGTCTTTCCACCACTCCCCCACACACCCTCGGAACTTTTTTCCTACCCACTGTTCTCCTGATGAAGGGCTTATGCCCGAAACGTCATCCCCACCCCACTCTCAAGCGTGAAACTAATACTAATATCATTTGTACTACCTCTCTGTTTTTTGTTCTCTGTTCATTTATTAAACTATATATATATATATATATATATATATTCTCGAAAAGAGCAACCACTTTCACTTTGCCAACTACCATCCTATCACATTCACTTTTAATGTCTCAAGCATATAGGAGACAGTCATTAATAATGATCACCTCTCTCTCTCTAATTAAGGACCACTTGTATGACTTTCATAAAATCAGTACTATGGGAGAACTACTCTCTTACATCATTCACAAGTACAAATTTTATTTAAATAAGGACCCTTAAAATAGATGGTTTTGTTTCATAGAACCAAAGCTGGTCTTGGCCAGGCTGGTCTCAAGAAATTCTTGATTACTTTCAAAATTATTTAAAACTTACAGGCAGTGTCTTTCCTTAGAAATATGGTAACTGAAGGTTTAGACATGGACACAGTTTTCATTTACGAATTGATCAGCTCATGTAAGCATTAAAAGACATTTGTTCAGGATATTACACAGTAAGATGAAACCCACTTTAGTTATAATCAATGAGTTTTTCCTTATCCTGTAAGTTGTTTTTACCACACTGGATAAAAGTGATATTGGTCTTTTTGTTGTTGGTTTTTATGTTGTTGTTATAAGATACACATCAGTTTGACATGGATATCTAGGTATGAAAAGCTAGGGATTAAATGTTATATTAAAGATTCACATACCTTTGTTATTGCATGTATGATATATCATCACTAATTTTAACATACATTATTGTAAAGTTATTATTGATGTTATTAACCTTTTCACTACCATATTTCTAATGAAAGATGCTGTTATGAATTTTCAAACAGTTTGAAAATAATCAAGAATTTGGATGGATTTATATACATAACTTTCTCATCTTGTGTTACTAACTTAACAAAGGTTTTGTTATATTTGGGAAGGGTCATGTTGTTCTAATATTGCCTGAAAAATATAGTAAAACACATTCACTGTTTGGTTTGGTTTGGTTTGGTTTGGTTTTTTTTTTTTCAGTATATTTTTATATTTCTATGAATAATTCAGCTGGCAATCAATGTTTATCATTGATTTACCAACAATAAATATAAACATAGTTTCTCAGAGTTCTTTTGTCACACACATCTGTGACATTGGAGGTTGTTACATAAAATTACACTTTAAAACAAGCAAAGAGCAAAAGGCACTTTCAGGCAGTTTGGTATCAAAAGTGTTAAAGAGAGATTTTCAACTCATGTATGGTTATGGTAAGCTTAAAATCCTTCAGGTGAACATGTGTTCTCAAATATGATTTGCTAATTTTTTGTGGAACTCGCTTTCTCTCTCTCTCTCTAATATATATATATATATATATATATATATACACATATATAAAAGTGATAAATATTCTATAGTTTCATTATATGGTATATTTAAAGAGCATAATTCTTGCTTCTTTAATTCATAGTTGTCAAGACATGACAACCTTCCTAGAGTTGGCACCATAATAAAATGCATCCAGTGCTATCTACAGAAGGCAGGAATGTACATAAGCAAGATGCTGCTCTCCCACAACCTGTCTTTGAGGTCAGTAGCACTGCTAAAATACTGACTTGGTCTGTGATGACCCATTTAACTCTTGCTGGCAGGGAAAATGGTTGTATGATGATGATGATGTTTCTGGAATTTTTTGTCTTCTCGCTTTTGTTGTTATTATGTCAAGGGTGGTGGATTGGTAGAATCGGTAGAGTACTGGACACCACACTTTGTAGCATATAGTTACGGCCCTTTACGTTCTGAGTTCAAATCCCGCCAAGGTTAGCTTTGCCTTTATCCTTACATGGTCGATAAAATAAAGTACCAATATGCACTGGGGTCGATTTAATCGACTTTCCCCTCTCTTAAAATTGTTAGCCTTGAGCCTAAATCAGAAACCGTCATGGTAGTGAATATACTTTTTTATTGTTGTTTTAATAATGTTACATTATTTTATGGAAATTACATTAATTTTTTTAGCATTACTCCCCCCTTCTTCTAGTTCTCTCACTCACACTACCCCTCACCACTATCTCTTCCTTTCTATAGTTGACTTTCCTCCCCCTTTTTCCTCTCTCTGACCATTCCTTAACTTAAAACAAATACTTTACAGGAGGTGGGTGCCTTTATTCCTTTATAGGTGGTGAGACGGATGTAGATGAGGTGGGGTTGGGTGGGGTAATGGGTAGATTTGTTACATCAGTACCATCATGACCACCACAACCAATGTTACCTATCCCTACCATGTCCTTACTACCACCAACACTACTACTACTACTACCAGTACTACAACAACTAACACTATTTTTTATCAGTGCGTCCACTGCCAGCACCACCTATGCTACTACCACCATATTACAATCACTGTCACCACTACTACTACTACTACTATAATACCCCACCATCTCCACCACAGCAACAACGATCATCATAACGATCATCTAAGCACATTTTGGCAAGCCTTTCAATTTTGCCTTGACCCACCTATCTCTAAATTCTTTTTCTTCTTCTTTGTATCCAAACAACCAGTCAGCTACCTATCTCCCCATCACCACCACAACCACCTCCACAACTTCCTTCTAGCTGAAGACACTGAACCCCTTCCCCACTCCATCTCTCTAATTCTTCATCAAATCTGGCAGTGTTCATGTATTTAGATTCTCGCAGTAGTTAGTTGTTTTTACTTACATGAAAAATAATTTTACATTAGAAACAAAGATAAAAGTGTGAGGTGGTGGTTGGTCCCAGAGGCATAACTAGGGAAAAATTGCGCCCCTGTCCAGGACTGCATTTTTGTCTATGGGCGTAATAATGTTCTCACCCATGATAATCAGAGACAGATCATACATAAGCCGACAAGGCTTATTTGTCTTTAATAGAACGTATTCCTAATCCAAGCAGCACCCCCTTCATGTGGCGCCTATGGCACGTGTTATGCTTGCCATATCTTAGTTACGCTTCTGGTTGTGCCCGTTGGTTTTCAGATATTTCAGGCATTTCAATCTTTCACTCTATTACAGCAACAGAAATTGATGAGCCCCTAATGTTTAGGGTGTTTCAGAGCCCCGACTAACACTTCAATCTTTCATCCCACTACACTAAAAGAAAGTGACGGCCCCGTAGCCCCTAAGCTCCAGCCTATTCAATTTTATGAGTAATATGACCCTTAAACATAGGTCTCAGAAAGATTCCATTTGACACAAACCTGGGCCTTTTAACTACAGGTACGACTCGTTTCTATCAGCTGAGTGGACTGGAGCAACGTGAAATAAATTGTCTTGCTCAAGGACACAACGTGCTATCGAGAATCCAACACAGAACCTTACAATTGCAAGCTGTATACTTTAACTAATAAGTCACGCGTCTCCAATCTGACAGGCATTTATTCCATACATGCGCATAACCTGAACGTAATTCTCATACCGAATTAGCGCAACACAATGTGCCAAGATGAGGCCTTTGATTTACAGGAGAGAGAGAGAGAGAGAGAGAGAGAGAGAGAGAGAGAGAGAGAGAGAGAGAGAGAGAGAGAGCTAACCCCACTACTAGACTGGATCGGTACTTATTTATCGATCCCAAAAGGGTGAAAGGTTATCTTCACTTCGGCGAGAACATGGCATTATGGATCCCCGGTACTTATTTATCTCCAGCCAACGAATGATTCTCTGTATGCGGTCTTTCAACCGGCTAAAAATAATAGCCAAATCTCCCTTAGAAAAGAACGCGCCAGATAGGATCTTCTGTACATATTGTTGATTATAGATTGGCTCGTTAAACTGTCGGATTAAAGGCACCGACATATGCTCCGGTTTTCTGTGTCTGTGTTCAAGTCTCATCGAGATCAACCTTGCTTTTTATTTTTTATGCGTTGATAAATAAAACACCAGTCCATTGGACAGGAAGCTTGCGATATCTGATCCGGCTTTGAACGTTCAAATCTGATTTTTTTTTAGCAAAGGAAAGAAAACTGGAAACGCCATTTCCTTGGTCTGATCTGGCGATGAACATTTTTCTTACTTTTTTTGTTCGTTCGAGAACACAAGACTGGAATCAAACTCACGAACATAAGATGGTGAGCCTTGTACCCAAACCACACGCGTTCACTGCTTAGGTATATGTACATTCTATCTAGTTCAGCGCTCTATCGATTCTACCACTCAGTAAATATGATATCTAATTTTGTTTGTTACAAATGCAGCTTATCTATAAAGTGGAAGTTAGGGCTGCCGAATGAATGAATATGTTGTATTTACACACACCATATATTATATAAAAATATATATGAACAAATTCAGGACCCCGACTGCTACAAGCTTTTAAAGATTTTTTGCTTAGATTTCTTTGCCTTTTTTTTTTCTTTGCTTTGAGTGCATGCCCATATATGGACTGTACCCCTTGGTAAATTCAGCTAGATTCCCACCGTTCTAATACTGACGGCTTAGTTCCGATCTAGCTGTCGAAACGGCCGGAGCTCACCCATCGGGCTCCTGAATCTTTTCATATTACCCACTCTACTACCCCAAGTATCGAGAGTACTCTGGTAGGTTATGGTCCACCTGGTATTTTAACACCACCTTTCTGATATATATATATATATATATAAGGAAAAAATTGAAAATGCAACTGTAGTGTTTTAAGAATATATATATATTTACTTTATCGGTTTCACAGTTCTTATGATTTTCAAAAGTAAAATTGAGAGAGAAGGCTTGTGTTGAAGTTCTAGTTGAAGTTTGAAATTTATGTCTGTTTTATACATATATCCTTTCTGTTTTATATACATATTCATATATATCAAGGCTAAAACGTGAGTAACAAGACTCACTTTTTAGCATTAATACAAATGAATATGATAAATGAATTTTAAAACACTTCTTCGGTATCGAGTACTCCTTTCTCTCAGCCGTTAGTTGTCATATACATGCATATATGTGTCAGTAATATATACATATTATAAAGTCATATATATATATATATATTATAAATTTAACTCTGATGAATAGTAATCAACAAACCATATAACTCATTGTTTATATATATATATATATATGTGTGTATGTGTGTAATACTGGCACGTTTTCATAATCACCACCGGAGAGATAGATGAAATGAAATCATAAAAGAATAAATATTAATTAAAAAAAAAAACGTCAAATCATTCTTGTTGAGATTCGAACTTATAAATCGAAGATTCATAACTAAATATCGGAACTCTGGTCAATTGTACACGGAGTTGAATTAACCATTAAGTAAAAGAAACAACTGTTTAGGACCTCAAGGGAAGAGGGGCACCGCTTCATTCAAATTAATTGCAGTCGTCATTCCATTAACCCCAAATATACACACACACAAAATAAAATAGAAAACAAGGAAAATTGCACACTTCAAAAACCTTCTAATCAAATTATGTATACATTTTTTGGGACACTATGTGTATATATGTGTGTGTGTGTGTGCAAAATGTGAAGTTTTTTTATGGATTGACGAATACAATTAATATATATATGGGGAAAGGGTGACATCATAATATCTTAAGAGTTTAGGACCTTAAAAGGATATAATCCGGTCCTTGATGGACATTCTCTATCTCTCATATATATATATATATATATATATATATATATATATATATATATATATATATATATATATATATATATATATATATATATATATATATATATATGTGTGTGTGTAACAAAGGTGTGGTAAGAAACCAGGTGGACCATAACGCACCAGCGTACTCGATACTTAGGGTAGTAGAGTGGGTAATAGGAAAAGAGTCAGGACCTCCGACGGCTGAGTTCCGGTCGTTTCGACAGTTAGATCCGGAGCTCAGCCGTCGGGATCCTGACTCTTTTCCCTTATATATATATATATATGATAATAATGGAGCTGCGGCGTTGCAAATGGGTTACATTTCAAATGGAAGACCACTGATGAAGGACAACTTTTTCATATATATATATATATATATATATATATATAAGGGAAAAGAGTTTATTTTTCCCACATCTTACGTGAACTATTTTCCCATTTTGACGCTATAGTCACTTATATATTATATATACTGTTGGCTTCTTGCTACAATACTTTCTATACCTTTTATATATATATATATATATATATATATATATATATAAAATGCTGGGCAAGCTTTTGGGGTTAGGGGTGAGGAATTTGTTTTTTCTCCCGTCAAAACCCCGAAGAAATTATATTTGCAAAAATAAACACAAGCGAAATCAAACCGTCGGGAATCGAACTTAAAACATGCAGTATGTAAATATCGACAGGCATTTATTTTGTGAGCGATCTACTGTGAGGAGGGTGGAGGTGATGCGGATGGGGATAATAATATTGATGATGATAAAACTTTCGACACAAAGCTACAAGGAAGAAAGATTATGAAAACGAGACATCGAGAAAAAAAAATGAGATAGAGAGATAGAAAGAAGAGGGTGACAGATGAGGAAGTAAATATATATATAGAGATAATTTATACAACACCGTTCCCTCTTTCTCTCTTCGTTCGTCTATGTGTCTATCTCGATAGATAGATAAATAAACAGAGAGAGAAAAAAGTGAGTGTGTGTCTGTGTAGAGGTATGCATGGAGGAGGAGGAGAGAAAAAAGTTTTATAAAGGGATTTTGATTGTTACTTACCTTACAAAACAACTCTTACCACTACCACCGCCATTACCACTATAACTATACTCCTCCTCCTCCACCTCCCACTACTTCACCCCCTCCCACCTCATTATTTTACCTTGCCTTAATTCTCATAGGAGCAGGCATGGCTCTGGTTAAGGAGTTCGCTTCGCAACCACGTGGTTCTAAGTTCAGTCCCGCTCCTCAGCACTTTGGTCGTTTCAAGTTGACCACTGCCGCCTTAGGAGTAGAATTTGGTAGACGGAAACTCCAGAAGCCCGTCGTATATATATATATACATATATATGTGTGTGCGTCCGTTCGTTCGTGTCTGTGATTATGTCCTGTTACTTAGCGGTTTCACAAATTGGATCGATAAAATAAGTACCGAGGTCGATATGATCGACTAAAAAAAAAACGAAATCAAGGTTGTGCTCCAGCATGGCCACAGTCTAATGACTGAAACCAGTAAAAGAATTCTTTCTCATTTATTTATATATATATACGTTATTCTTTCTAGTCTCACCTCTCCCCCACCCAATTTACATGTATTCTTTCCTCCTCCTCCTTCTCCTCCACCTCATTCTCCTACTATTACTGCCACTATCCCACCCATCCACCTCCTCCTTGTTCCTATTTTGTTTTACTTACTCCCACCACCACCACCACCACTACTGTTGCTGCTGCTGCTACTATCACAACGCTTGCTCCTCCCTCCCTCCATCACCACCTTCCTTCAATCATTCTTCTACATCTTTTTGTCTCCACCCCCTTTTAAATTTAGTGTCTACATACTTACACATCCATACACACACACACACACACACACACATATATATATATATATATATATATATATACATGTGCTTTACTCCACCTCCAATCCACCTGATGTCTCCTCCTCCTTACCGTTTCCTCTATCACTCTCCCCCACTCCCTCTCTCCTCGCTCTTCTTTGACTGGTTTCAGTCGTAGACTGCGGCCATGCTGGGGCACCGCCTTATATATATATATATATATATATTTTTTTTTTTTCTCTATTCTATCGCTCCATCGTTGTCTAACTTGTTTTGTTTTGTTTTATTTATGTTTTGTTTTTGTGCTTTTATTCTTGTTGCTTTTAAGTTCTTGTTCTTCTGTCTATTTTCTCTTCTTGTATTCTTTCCTCTCTCTCTTTCACCCCTTCTCTTATTCTTTCCTCTCTCTCTCTCCCTCCCTCTCTCACCTCTTCTCTTATTCTTTCCTCTCTCTCTCTCCCTCCCTCACTCACCCCTTCTCGTATTTTTCCTCTCTCTCTCTCACACACTCCCTTTTCGGATTATTTCCCCTCTCTCTCTCTCTCACCCCTTCTCGTATTATTTCCTCTCTCTCTCACCCCCTTCTCTTATTTTTCCTCTCTCTTCGCGTTTTCTTTCCTTTCTCTCTCTTTCTCTCACCCCTTCTCTTATTCTTTCCTCTCTCTCTTTCTGCCCCTCCTCTACTTCTACCTTAATCCTTGTCTTTTTCGTTATTTTCTTTCCTTTACTTTCTTTACTTTTCAAGTTGTTTTGTTTTGTTCCTTGCTTTCATTCCTTCACTTTCTTTTTCAATCATTCTTTCCACACACCTGCCCCCTCCCCTCCTCATTCATTCATTCCTTTACACACTCATTTATTCACCCTTCTCACTTTCTTTGTCTCTCTCTCTCTCTCTCTATCTCTTTCTTTCCTATTCTCTTTCTCTCGTTCTTATTTTCACTGTCTATTACAATTAATCGTTCTCTCCTACTTCGATCACCCACCTACTTAAATACACACACAGAGACATACGCACACACACACACATATATATATACATACATATATAAACTCACTAACACATACAGATAAGCGTACACACAAATTACACTCATTCGCTTTGTATGGTACTACTCCTCCACCTTTACCTCACTGTTTTGTTGTCTCACACACTCTCTTTTTCTCTCCCTCGCTTTATCAGTTTCCAATCTCTCACACTCCTCCCTCGATAACACATACACATACACACAGGGATGCAGACACAAACACATTTAATCCTCCTCCACCTCTCTCTATAAAACTCTCTCTCTTTCTCTCTTTGTTTCTCTCCTACCCTACCAGCCAACCCACCTACCTACCTCCCACTCTTTGTGCGCTCCTCTGCCTTCATCTAAAATGGCATTTTTCATGTTTCCATGAATAAAAGTACACATTAAAAACCAGTAGTAGCATTCTAAGAGTCTTTTATTAAGAGAGAGAAAAAAAAAGAAAAGAAAGAGAGAGAGAGTGAGTGTGAGAGAGAGGAAAAAAGAGAGAAAGAGGGTGAACAAGAAAAAGGAAAAAGAAAGAGATAATAAACAAAACAGGCAACTACAGTGTCGTATCAGCTTTCTACATACAGTAAAAGCATCATGATAGTTCAAAATGGTTTCCCTGTTCTGAAGTAAGTTTAGTCTTCAATTATTTTTACCTTTTTTAAAAAATCTGTCTTCGTTATCAAGCTACTTTTTAACTAACTATATCTTCTCCGTTTATCTATCTTTCTATCTATATATATATTGTTCATCTGTCTATCTATCTATCCACCTGTCTGTCTGTTTATCTATCTGTCTCTCTCTCTGTCCATCCATCGGTCTAACTATTGTTTATCTATCTATCTATCTATCTCCATCCATCTCTCTGTCTTTTGTATAACTATCTATCTATCTATCTATCTATTCAACGAATCCCGCCGAGGTTAACTTTGCCTTTCATCCTTACGGGGTCGATAAAATAAAGTACCAGTAATGTACTGGGTAATTTCTGGCCTTGTGCCAATAGTAGAAACAGTTATGTCGTATACCTATGGATCTGGTGTTTATGAGTTTGTTTGTCTATCTTAATTAGCCATCCATCAATCTATTTACCTATCTGTTTATCTATCATATATCCAATTTACGTATTCTATCTATCAATATATATATTGTTATATTGTTGATCAGATCTATCTATCTATCTATGCACACGCACACACACTCAATATATGTAATATATTTGTATGCACTTGTCTTTTTATCTTTAATAATCTAGTCATCAAACATACCGTGAACATTCTCGTTCTTCGCCAACTTCTTTTGCTTTGCGACGAGCGAGCGAATTCCTGAAGTGTTTGCCGATTCTATTGCTGTTGTAGTTAAAAATCTTAAGTTTTGTTTTCGCTGAATTTTCGATTCCATTCATGCATTTCATACCTATTGTGTTATCATAGTACGGACGAATGCGTTTTTATAAAGATGTATGTGTGTGTTAAAACACACATTGACACATTGTCCTGATGATGATATATAAATAATATTTATCTATAGTTTCTATACACAGACACACTTTAATATTATATATACGCACATCACATGCACACACGCATTTTGTCAAATATATTTTCTATATTTCATCAAACTGATTATATATTTTTTCAGTTTCTGTGTCTGTCAGTCTATCTATTTATCGATCTCTCTATATATCTATTAATCTGTTTGTCTATCTCCACTATCCCTATCTATCTATATATATATATAAAGAAATATATCTATCTATCTATACATATATATCCATTAACGTATTAGTGATCGATCTATCTATAATATTGAAAACACTCGCACGTGTGTGTGTCTCTATGTATGATTGTAAATGTCTAAGCATAAAACCTATTAACGATGTATAAGTGCGTATGAGTAATGTATATATATATATATATATATATATATATATATATATATATATATATATATACATATGTGTGTGTCTGAGTGTTATTGACAATTCAAGTAATACTTTCCGGTCTCTACTTCATAATTTATCACAACACGGCGTGTGTGCAGCCCAATCGGCACTTAAAGGCCATGCATTTGTTGTTTACGGTCTTTTCATTGCTACCATATATTATATTTACTGTTGACACATACATACACACACGTCTTTCAACCCTAGACCGGTCAGCTTTTATTAAGCAAACTTATTTATTATTTTAAAGCATTCCAGACGTGCCCATCCTTATCTTTTGTTGAGGATATCTAAGACTACACTATTTAATGTCACCTTTTCTTATGAGTTTAAAGGGAATTTGACTGTGGTTCCTAGCAGTTTGAACGACCACGTACAGTTCCGACCCCTCGTTGGCTCTATTAGAAGATGATAGGCATGTGTTCGTTATATGTGTATCATTGTACTTGAAATTACGGCTGGGTTTGTTACAGCATCCGAGTGTCTGTATATCTGTCAGTGTTCATGTGTGTCAATCTTTATGTGTGAGTGAGTGAGTGTGTCCAACGACGTGTCGTCTGCTTTTTTTTTTTTGTTCAATAATCTATAAGTTCATAGCTGCATGTGTGTGTTTGTGTCTGTTTCTCAATAATCTATAATGCGTTTGTGTAATATCCTAAGTTTGATACTCTATAATCTAAGAGGAAAAGAAGTGGAAAGAGAAAGAGAGAGAGAGAGTGAGTGACAGAAAATATATAAGCTATGTGTGTACGTATATGAGTGTTAGTGTAGTGTGTGTGTAAAGTAGCTCTGTATAAGAATTGGTCCCGTAAACTGTTGCTTTCTCTGATGACATTCCATTCCCAAGCAGCATTCCGTCATTCCATTATGACGTTATTCTTCCCTGCTCCGGACAGAAAGTCGAAACTTAGAAATAGCATTAGACAAATGCAACAGCACAATATACAATATAAATATGTATATATATATGTATAATTCTGTGTATG